>MU614718.1:35619-46241 GCA_025201725.1 Chytriomyces sp. MP71
CCCCCACACACTGCCCACCATTAACAAAACGTATTTCCTTCAACAAAACAGGGTGACCTATTTGTTACCATCGAAGACGGCATCCTCACCATCGAGGGCCAACGCGACAACGGATTCGAGTTCAGAAGCAAGCACATGCACGTCCTCGAGCGCAACGCCGGTACCTTCAGCCGTTCCGTCGAACTCCCGGATAATATCATCGAAGATGAGGTGGAGGCCACCATGGAGAACGGTGTCTTGACTGTTGAGGTCTTCAAGAACGACCCAGACTGGAACGACCCTGCAAACCAGGAGGAGGACGACGAGGACGATGAGGAGGAAGACGATGACGAAGAAGAGGACGACGATGACGACGACGATGAAGGTAGAGTTTTAACGACTTAAGTGGTTATTTCCCACGAAGCCAACTCCATTCCCCCAACCTCAACCACAGATGAGGAAGATGATGGCGAGGAGATGATCCTCCTTGAGGACATTGAGGGTGGCGACGAAGGTATGTGCTTCCATTTGGAAGTTAGCGTCAGAAGTAAGGGAAAAAGTAGAGGATGTCGAGGATGATGACGAGGAGGAGGACGATGACGATGACGATGACGGTAACTACTTGTCTCGAGTATACTACTTATATTGAATATGTAAAGCAGGTGCCGTTGTCCTCATGAACGACCAAGGTGACATGTTGCTCCTCGTTGACGCCGACGAGGACGAGGACGATGACGAGGATGATGAAGAGGACGATAACGAGGAGGAGGTTGACGATGAAGACGACGAGGAGGACGATGGTGAGTTGAATGAGTTGGATAACCTTTGCGACTCGATCGCCAATGCTGGTAACTGACCCATCTATCTCTACCACACCCTCTCTCCACTCACTCTCCCACCACAGACGACGATGAGGACGACGGTTTGTGATGTGCCTTTGATTGCATTCACAACATAAATCAAAGCTAACTAGTCCACTCTCCAAATTTTCAAAAGAAGACGATGACATTGAAGTCGATGACGAGGATGACGATGAAATCGACGAGTACGATGGCGGCGACGACGAGGATGCTGCCGACTTTGAGGTTTTGTTCCAATAAGCGACCAGATCTCGTCAAGTTTCCTCTTCCTTTTTCGATTGCGAACGCAATCTTACTGTTTCAAGTTGGACCTTGACTTATAATTGCTACGTATGTTACTAATGTGATTACAATTATGCAATGAAAGGATATAATTTTCAAATAAGGAGAGAGAATGGAAGCACTCCCGTTCGAGATTGCCTGCCAGATCTGGGCCCTCTTGAATCCCTTCTCAGTATTCCGCCTCTCACTCACGAGTCGTCGAATTTACACTATCCTCAGTTCCACCGAATTCGCACGCCTGCTCATCAAAAACCAGGGCCGCGTCCTCCAACCTTGGCCAAAGTCAGAGCGGTTCCCTCGCCGTTACGCACCAACCGAAATCGTACGTCCGCTGCGCTACGGATCCGACCGCAAATGCCCAGACGCCATGGACGTGCTCTGGATGCTTGCACCGCCGGCTTTCGCGGATGTCTACGCACAGGTTCGACTCGCGGATGTGCTGCATTTCAACGGGGTGCATCGCTGGCTGATTCCTTCACGTCACGCCAAATTGCAAATTCCGGTGTCGGTGGACAGACTGAACGGAGTGACTGAGTTGGTGGTCAAGTCCACCGCTTTGGCAGGCCATGTTCCCTACCAAATTGGGGAGCTCGTACAGCTCAAAAAATTAGTTCTGCACGGCGCGAGGCTATCAGGGTCCCTGGAATTTGTCGGGCGGCTACGGCAACTGGAGGTGATGGATTTGCGTGGCGATACACTGCCACACGGAATTCCACCGACTATCACGCGGTTGTGTCAATTGACCATTCTATCACTAATTGGCACAATTCATGGCGAAATTCCCAGCGAAATTGGTAATTTGCGGTCGCTCAAGAGGCTCGTGCTTCGCGGAAACGCTCTGCACGGCAAGATCCCATCCACGCTCGGTCACTTGAAGAACTCGTATATCTCTACATAATCCAAAATAGGCTTTCTGGAATCATTCCAGCTCAGTTATCCTCTTTGGAAAACCTCAAAGTTCTTGATTTGGAAGCGAATGAGCTTCGTGGCCGAATTCCTTGTGAATTGGGCCTTCTCCCGCGCCTTGAACGGCTGAGTCTTGGTTTTAATCAACTCTCTGGGCCTTTACCAAAGGAGTTGTGCAATATACAGACGTTGCAACATTTGATGGTTGAATCGAATTGTCTCACCGGACGACTGCCTCGCGAACTGGCACAATTACAGTCTCTTACGTCGTTGAACTTGAGTAAGAACGGTTTCTATGGCCGAGTGATTCCTGAACTACGTTTTTTGCAAAGTCTGGAATTGCTAAATGCATCACACTGTCAATTTACCGGGCCTATTCCATATGAGCTAGGAACAATGCCTTTGTTGGATATTTTGGATTTGTCTCATAATTTCCTCATCGGAGTGATACCTTTTGGACTTGCTTCGCAAGTAGCCGAACTGCGGCTAGAAGGAAATTGGTTGACGCCCAGTGATATTGTGCCTGAGGATATAGCGGAGAATAAAATGTGGGATTTGGAGCCTTGTCTTTTTTTCTTCTTTGACCCAACTTTCTTTTTTTCTCTCGTCGAAAAAAATGGTTGCTCGGGACGAAGCTCAACTGTTTCTTGACTCTGTCCTTAGCTCCAGTGCCGATGGTAAGCTTCCCTCCCTCGCAGTGGTGCTCCCCCAGAACTCCCTCCTCTCCTTCACGCCCCTCATAACCATGATCCGCTCTCTTCCGTTTGGCGAGACTGCTTCCGTCTGAACTGGGTGTCTCCGTTGGGCGGGAGAGGGCACGGCATACTTTCTGGCTTGGTGCGTCTATCGCCATTCTCAGTGGTTAATCATGGGATAGCAACGTGAATTGATGGAAGCTTTGGTGCATCCACTCCGTTTGGGTGTGGCCTGGTAGCCTATTCACAAATCTCATCCATTCCTTGCTTGATCCGCCTTCCCCTTTCCCATTTTCTGCGGATTGGAACTTACTGTTGCGATCATGTCCAGTGTCAGAAGACTTCACCAAGGTCGTTAAGGCGGACGCTCCCCTTCTGGTAAAAAGCATTTATTCCATCATTGAGAGCATCAAGGCCACCCAATCGAAACTTGTTGAACTGCAGGAAAAGTAGGTACTCTCATCGTTTTTTCCTTCTCCGTCGCGTTCCTCCTCTCATCTCTTTTTCTCTTTTTTCCTTTCTTCCTGCTCAGAATATCCTCCGACTCTCTGCCAACGTCCAAAGGTGTCTCTCTCCTAGAAGTCAAGCTTCATAGCCTTTTGAGCTACCTTACCAACCTGTCCTTCTTTATCCTTCTTAAGTTGCAAGGAAAATCTACCGCCGACGGTCACCCGGCAATTGACCAACTCATTGAGCTTCGCGTGATTCTCGAGAAGATAAAACCGATCGAAAACAAGCTCAAGTACCAGATTGATAAGGTTGTCAAGGCCGCCAACGATGCTGCTGGCGATGCGGCCGGTGCAGAAGGTGCTCAGCGACGCGAAGTCACGGAACTGGACCTGCAAGCTGCGGGCGTCAGTGATCCGCTGCAGTTCAAGCCAAACCCGATGAATCTTGTCGGCGCATCAACAGTTTGTGAGTATCCCCGCCTACTTTGTATTTGGCATCTAGCCTAACCCTTCGACCCAGTGGACAACTCCGCCTCCCAGTCCAAGGAGGATGGCGTCTACCGCCCGCCACGGATAGCCCCCGTCAAGTACACCGAGGCGCCTAGACGCAAGAAGGGCGAAATGAGTGAGACGACACGCGAAAACCTGAGCAAGTCGCGCCTTTTCAGGGACCTGCGCGACACTTTCGACCAGTCGCGGCCGGAACACGTCACTTCGCACGGAACGGGCTATGGCGTGCGTGAGATGCGGGATGCCAAGGATGAAGAGCTGGAACGGATTCAAGAGTTTGAGCTCAACAATTACACGAGACTGGGTGCGACACGGGATCGGAACAAGCGAGAGAAAGCGGCGATGCGGAAGGGAGGGACTACTGGGATGGCGGATGAGTTGGAGGTGCGTTGGTGTTTTCCTGGCAATTTGCAACTGTACTCATCGAATTCCCTGTTCTTCTTTCCCCTCTACAGAACCTCGAAAAGGACTTCCTGCAAATCGATGCTGTCGATCGTGCCGTGCGGTTTGACGATCAAGAACGGTTTGGATCTTCTGGAAGCGTGCTGGCCAAAAGGAACATGCGTGCCGAGACTCTGTTTACAGGTGACGAGTCAAGGAAGAAGGGCAAATATTCAGATGCCGGAGAACTGCTGTCCAAGGCTGTGGCTGGTGGAGTGTCGCAGACGAAAACTGCCTACGACAAGGCACTACGCAGAGCAACAAAACCAAGACACAGGACGCTAGCGAAAAAATGATCGTATCAATCTTCATAATAAATCAGGGTTTTATTGCGTAATCAAGTTATTTTGCCTAATTGCAGCTTTATCAGAGTCTTCTAACATTGTAAATCCAGAAATAAGACGTTCGGGCTCCCGCTTCACAGTATCAGGCAGGAACGGAGCTAGGCAGCCGATGTGGTGATACAAGGTGCTATCATACCCATAGTGCCCGCCGCGTTCCTGCACACAGAACCTCATAGCGCGGTGAGGAATAAGGTGACGACATGTCCGACATGTGCTGCGTCCCGATCGCGCCGGTTCAACATTGTATGACGTCTCTTCATGCACCGGCTCCGGTTCCAAGTCCTCGCCGTCGTCTTCGTCATCGCTACCGCTCAAAAGAATAGGTTGGTCGAGTTCCCTTGCAGCCACAGTGGCCGGTGTCTCTGGGTTCCTTTGATGAGGTCGTCGACCTCGATCCACATTAGGCGCACCAATCAAATCATAATCGGGAGCGTCCACAAAAGGTTGGACAGGAACGGGTGAAGGTTGCGGTGGTACTAGATGTTGCTGTTGCTGGAATTGCTGAAAATACTGGTTGATGGGCGGCTGTTGACGCCCCACCATCGCGCCCCGCCTCTGCATTCGTTGCACCTGCAACATCATCAACTGCTGCTGCCTCATCATTTGCATCAAAGATCCCCTCTGCCGCTGCGCCGCACCTCTCCCACTCCTAGTTGCCGCCGCCTCCCGCCCCTCCCTCTCACGTCTCGCTTCCTCCTCCCTCTCCTCGGCCCGCTGCATCTGCCACGCCGCCTCCCGCTCCCTCCGTGCAGCCACCTCCTCCTCCCCGAGAAAAGGCACGAGGGTCTCCACAATACTTGCCACGAGCGCATTGGGCTTTACGTCGCGGGCGCGGTCCACCGCGACACGACACTGCGGACATGTGGCCTTGCCGCGAAGCCAGAGCGCGATGCAAGGTGCGCAGAAGCTGTGGCTGCAGGGCCCCAGGACGTGCGGCGCGACCATGCATTCCATGCAGATGCTACACGTGAGCTGGTCGAGGATTTTGGAGCTGAAGAGAGAGGCACCCGCGTGGTGCGCGGCTTGGAGTTGAGCTTCTCGGTCTGCTTTTTGTTGGACGTACGATGCAGCTCGGCACTCTTGTTCGATGGAGTCATCGCCTGTTATGGAGGATACGGCTGCACATGACGGTATGGGTTGGTTGGTCGTGGTTTGGGCTGGTGGCTGTTCCCTCGGGGTTTCTTCGCTGACATGGCCCTGGTTCGGGTCGATGCCGAACATGGATGAATCCACGTCTTCGATCTGGGACATGGAAGCTAGAAGTGCATTGAACCATGCAGCTTTGCTGGGAGTTGGCTTTGGTGGAGGCACAACACGACTTGAATTAGCACTAGCTTTTCTCGACTCTGCCGCTCCAACTATTCCACCAGGGGGTATAATCAATAACGCAGGTTGCATATGAGGTGATGGCGTCGGTGACAAATCGGCTGACGGATTGGCGGCGGGTAACAAGGATGCGTTGGCGGAATCTTCAAATGTCATATTCTGAAGAAAGTCATCATCTTCTGAGTCTGATTCAACAAGAATAGAGTGTCTGGGTGGTGCGGAAATAGCCGTTACGGAACTGCCATGTACGTCCGATTTTGTCCGAGAATGTAATGATCCAGATGCCTGGGCAGATGATGGATGAGGCAGAGAAGTATTCTGCGTTATCATGAACTGAGTATTTATATTGAGTGATGCATCCATGCTCGAGCTGCTGGAACACTGTGTATTTGGTTCGTGACGAATTTGAGTATCTGAGTTTACGTGGGCTGCTGGAACCGAAGATGATGCGTCGTTCAAGCTCGCATTAGCATTAAATCTGACCCGTTTTAAGGATTTGGTATTCGTTGATGGACTGAAGTCTGGGTGTTTTTCAACGTTTTCTACCAAATGAGACGCTTTCCTTTTCGCGAGCTGATTCGAGGGGGATCCACGAATAGGTTGATGGGACGGGAGATGAGGGGGCGCAGAGACTGTGGTATTGTGTGAATCTTGGGCGTTAAGCGCTACGAAAGCAGGAACGCGTACCGAGATCGACGTCGTATACGAAGCAGAGATTGGAAGACTCGCGGGGCGAGTCGAATGCAGCACCGACAGGGATCGGAACACGCTTGCGGGAGTCATTGTTGTGGGGCACGGAGGGGATTGCGAAAACGACGACATCGCCATGGGTGAATTGAATGGGTTTGTGCGGGGCGAGACGGACACCGTTGAGGCCTGTTCCGTTGGTTCCGCCCTTGTTTTGTTTCTCGCCTTATGAGCGCTCGCTGCAAGTGAACAACCAAAGGAGGAGTACCAGACACTCGAGCGTTGGGGCCCCCGCCAAGCGCAGACTGCTCGCCCCCTCAGTTTGGCCCGACGTCGGCAGCAGCACCACGGCCACGGCCGCGTGCACCCGCGCATGCGTGCGCGACACGGTTGGCGACGCGATTGTCTCATGTCGCCTGTCGTCGCTCCCACTTCCTCCAAACCGTCCAATGTGCACGCTGCCCTCCCCTTCGCGAGGAATCAGAATGATAGCTGGCGCTGGCACGGCTGTGCCGCTCTTGCCTGGGCGAAGTTTCAGCATTCCGATTCAAAGAGAAAAAGGCAAGAGAGGAAAGATATCAGGGGTCATCGCACATAACTCGTTCCTTCTTTTTTAACCATTCACACTGGACTCAACACACTTTCTAACTGGAGATGAATTCAAAAGGAGATTGAACCCCCGTTTCAACCTTCTTTTCCTGATACTGACACTGGACTGAATTTTCTCTCCTGAAGGAATGATGGATGGTTCCACTTCAGACACACATCCCACCTTTGAGGGAGTGAACGGCACTTCAGGGTCCCATATCGAAAGGTCATTCATCCGGGCAGCAAAGGAGAGAGACTCCGGATCCGCGCACCAAGCCGCTCACCAAGCGCGACTTGTTGCAGCCAAGAGACGCGTCAGGCATTGGCACTGGCGCACATCCCACCCATACAAGAAGTAAGAGGGGACGCAGGCACCATTATATAGAGGGAATGTACCTTTGCCAGGTGAGGAGACGCCTCAGGAGCCGGCACCGAGCGCGAACTTCATTGCCACCAAAGAAAGCCACATTTAAGACTGAGCGCTTGCAAACATCCCACCATGGAAGGAGTGAGAGGTGCATCAGATGTCCAGATCTAAGGGGTAGCCATCCCGGCAGGGGAGACGGGTATCTTGTGAGGAGGTCTTGTTTGTTCCCGTTCAGAACTGGGTTGCCAAATACCTTGTTTCTCATGGTATCCATCATGGGAAACGCTTAGTTTCGTGTGAATTTATTTTTAAGTCGTTTGAATCACTTTATTGGAAACTTCGTTGGTGGTGAGGCTCAAAAAATTCCTTCCTCGTTCGTTATTCTTATGTGATAACAGATTTATAAACGGTGATCAAAACCAAAGATACATATAGTATTATAATTACGTTTATCTGATATATGTATCATAAAATATTTTATCTTGCCAGCAGTGGGCCGATGTCGTCAAATCTCAAATCATCAAGAATGAATGAATAAAGTAAGAAATCAAGCGGAACGGTCGCAGCATGCCACAATGCATGCGCATCCAATATCCAGAACCAAGGCGGAAAATCCAGCACTTCCAGTGACATGGCAAGCGTAATTAAGATGACAAAAGCAAGAATTTTATAGTGATAGTAACGCTTTTTGTAGTTGCAGAGGCTCCAGAGGAGCCAAGCCGTGTTAGATGAAAGGCCAACCGTAATACCGGCAGCCATATTGTAGGAGTAATCGAAGTCCCACAGGGACAAGTATGAGATGTGCATGGTGTAGAAGACGATGCAAATGAATTGTAGGAGTGTTCTCAGTCGGCGACGGTTTGGCTCCAACAGGTTGAAAAGTTTCACCAGAGCAATATACGCATTGAAAAGTAAAGACCCGACAGCACTGAAATAGTCCATTTTCTCTGTTTAAGTTTAGGGGAGGGCTCGTTTTGAGTGTATTGTCATTTCGCCACAACTGCAGATGCGCACCTGTGAACGGCAGATCGCGCGCATGGAAAACTGCAGACCAGAACCAGCCGAACATACACAGACATGCGTTTGTAAGATAAAGCCCGCCCAAGCCGCGCGAGTCTGCCTTAGGCCCGGCTTTCTCCCTTATTTCTGCGACGACGGCCAAGAACCCGCGCCAGTGCGCCCAGGCGTTGAGTAGCGAGAAGAGGACCGACGCGGGCTCCTGCATTCCGAATAGCCGCGTAAACGGCCACTTTCCATGGAATTGGTGCACCTCGCCGTCCTCGCGGAGGTTGCGGGCGGTTACGGAGTGCGTGCACTCGTATCTGCAGTTGGACTTTACGAGCGAAGAAGTGGTTCGAGTGATCAGTAAGGGCCACTGAGCACGATGGATCAACCTCACAATCCCATAGCGTCCACCGCAGAACGAGCGAAAGATCACAGCCTTTCACACTGCACTCGCTCACACACTTTTGGTATGCGTACTGCCGGTCGCCAGATGAGGCGACGCATAGGACCGAAAAGACGGCAACGAAAGGAAAGAACACCATTTTTTGCATCGGTCACAATGAGAGGAACGAGTCAAGACGGCCGAGAACTTAAAAAAGGGGGAAAGACTAGTGGGCAGCCTCCCACGCAGACACAGCTGGGTGCGCCTTCACGGCAGCAACAACTTTCTGGATGTTGCCGTAGGGCTTCAACACGGTCGCGGGAATGCCATCTACAAGCGAGGCAAATGATGGAAGACGAATGAGGGACTGAACATAGGATTCCAACAAAAAAGTCAACGCACCGTATGCACCCGCGGAGTAGGAAGTGTTCATCTGGTAAACAAACAAGTCACCAATCGTAATCTCGCTGCCCGTGGCGTATTTAGCAAAGTGGTGTCCGATGAATTGGTCCAACGCGCTAAACAGAGGAGGCAGGCCCTTCTCCGCAAGCTCCACACGCATCGCGAGCTTCTTCTCCGCATCCTGCTCCGCTCCAGACGGACGCAGCGCGGCCTCCACGTCCTGCACCTGCGAGATGAGCTGGTCCACGACGGCCGCCTTGAGCGCGTCGTCAGGGTAAAGCTTGAGGGGCCCAAATTTGCCCACGTAGCGGAGAATGGCCGTGGACTGCGCGATCACGACCGTGTCGTTTACAGTGAGGGTAGGGAGCTGACCAAAGTGCGTTTTGGGCTGCAGTTCACCAACAGTCAGCCAGCCATATTATACACACAGAAGGGAGATGGGCACCCCGAAGACATGTTCAGAAGGAAGCAAATACCTTGAGCTCGAGCCACTTGGCGCGGTCGATACGCTCATCCTCAAACGGAATGTTGTTGATGGCAAGCGCGAGACGCACGGGCTCCGCACGGGCCTTGATGTTGAAGTATGTGACCTTGAGTTTTGGGTAGGACATGGTTGATGGGAAACGTTTTTTTGATGCTTGATTTTGCGCCCAAGTTTTTGGTTTTTGGACAACGCATTTCGAATGCAATCACCTGGATTTGCAATCATTCCTTTCTCAAAGACGCGTTGTTTTGTGCGGCACATGATTGGCCCTCCAAGCCGCCATCACATGATATAAGAGGTATGGAGATATCTTAAAACCAGAGCAACGAAGCCCATCGGCAGCCAAACCAAAATAGATTCTTGGGCAGCTATTTTTAGAAAGGGACAATGCGCTTGTGTTGGTTAGAAACAACTATATAACAACGGGGGAGGGCTGATGTGATGGGGACTCGAACTTTCGTCACAGTAAACGACTGTCATCTAAGTCCTCTGCTGCCACCATGATATCAAAGTAGTGTGTTTCTGCTACTCTTTTTTCTTCGTATCCCTGCGGGTTTTTTTGTGACCTTGCCAGGTATGGAACTTGACCAATATTTTCAAGATTGACAAGAGAGTACCAAATCCTTAAGAAAATTCAATATACCTAGTGATACAGTGACAGATGTGAATAATTTAATTTTGTGACATACCAGAACCTGATTAATGTCTCTTCTAAATCACCCTACACATAGGTAATGGGATGTATACCTTGTAAGTCTTGCCAAATATTCAGCCCCAAGTTAACCCCTCACCAAGAAGCCTTCATCTTTTATGAGGAGTTACCTTGAAAGTCCTTATGGTTAGTTGAGCAAGACCCTCCAAGTTAACCTCCCATCAAAAATAAACCTGTGTTTGATGTGGGGTTAACTGAAAGGA
>MU614719.1:0-46166 GCA_025201725.1 Chytriomyces sp. MP71
AACATTGACAACTCGCTTAAAGCTTTATTACTCTTTACCGGTGAAAAACCGACAGCCACTCCTCACAGTGTTTTTGAATTCCTTGCACAAATGCATCAATAACTCTGTGATTAAATAGCTATGAGTATTTAGTTTTGTTTGCTGTGCTGCAGCCAAATGAAGATTTTTCTGAATCTGTTCAGTTATCTCTTCAACAGTGTTAATGTTTGACTTGATTTTGTGTAATATGATTCAGAGAGAAGATGTTTGGTTTCTTTGAGGCATCAACTACTGTTGGAGCAACAAAAGAAATAGTAGCATTGTCCATTCGCATTTCCAGAAAAGGAGAGAAGTTTCCGGAATCTGGCAGGGAAGGGGAAAGAACAAGGCCAGTTGATGCAGAGAAGACCCTTCTTTGGCTCTGATTTTGCTGTCTGACAGATTGTGTGTTGCTTCCAACTTCTTCGTTCTCAGATTATGTCCAAACAATTCAGCCTGCTGCTCATAATATCAATATCCAGCAGAACCCCCAAGTTTTGCAAAACTTCTTTGATGGTATTGAGACTTATTGGTTACAAAGTTGCTTGAATCGCAGCAGGCTCTTTGACAGCCTGCTCCTTTATCCATTCAGCCAGGGCCGCTCGATATGTGCAATTGGGCATTCTTTTGAGAACAATGTGAAACCAAAAAATTCAGTAGACCAGACTTCCCATTGTTTTATTGAAGGAATGATTTCAACAAGATAACAATTGTACAACTTTGCAATGTCTGCACGACACTTCTCATTTGCATCTTCTGGAATCTCAACAAATATATCCATGTCATCCTCTGTTAAGTTGATGCCACTGTTTGTCCAGATGTCTGCATACCGTCTTGTGCATAGAAACGGGAAGAATCGGAATGGTCCATGGTGAAGATTTGATTGAAAATGTCACGTTGGAAATCTTTGAGGCACCAGGAAGAATCAGAATCTCATTGAATTCGTCCGAAGTGAGCAGCTCTTGCAGGCAATTGCGATCGCAACCCTTTGACTCAAAAGCAATGAGAAAATTGGATCCTTGAACAAATGCTAGACTCTTTGTCTTGACTCCAGAATCTCCTCGAAGAACATGCAAAGTCTCCTACTTTGTATGTTGGCTGTAAATCACACAATGGAGAGGCAGCTTACCCCAGTTGCAAGGTTCCTGAATCCCCACCCGCGCGTCAAGGCCAATGTATGTGTCCTTCCCACTCCATCACTTATGAATGCAGATTATTGTTTAGGCATACTCCATAGGATATCTACCTTCTGTATCCCAAATGATAACTCCAACTGCGTCCAGAATTGTAGCTCCTTTCCCCAACTTTGCACAAGCTGTCTGGATTATTGTCCAGCCAGTCCACAAGCGTTTCCACTGCATCTGGGTGCACACGCTTCTGAGCATTATGATGGTGAAGTGACTCACAATAGGCCAGAGTTCCACTATTCTTCGCATTGTTCTGTTTGTGAGAAACACAGTCAGCATCAAAATTTAGAGAAGAAGGAGAAGTGATGCAAATGGTGCAAGAACGTATAGAGCCCAGGATGAAAATGGCAGAAAGAATTGGAAGGGAAGGGGAAGCGTGCTCTTCCTCTTGGCTGAATGTCGCATTGAATTTCAGATTGCGACTCACCACAGGGTTCAAGGCAATGTTGTTTCTCACAACCAAGACAGTATGTCCATTGCTGCTTGTTCCAATAGGAGTTGTCAGCAGTACATTCATCTTGATCAAATAGACATTCTAGCTTGATTCTGATTTCTTTCTTAGTGATTGAGAATCCCAGACATTTAGAACCAGTTGAAGATGGCACAGGAATGGTTGAAGGGCTTTTTGTCCAAATGTTGAGAAAGGAGGACAGCGAATATGCAACCTTCCATCAATGCCAACCCAGCCTTTTGAGGGTGGTATAAAAATGTATAATAGGTTTCTTTTGGATCTGTGGTTAAATTAAATGTAATCCAAATGTGACTCACCAAATTATGGTTCAAATCAACTTCAACAGCACTGTCAGCATCATTGTTAGGCTCCATAGAACCCTGTTTTTGCGAAAGTAAAATCAATATATGAATCTCATTTTTATAGGCAAATCCAAGTCACAAAAGGCCTTGGAATGCAAAGAAATAAAAGGGAATAATACTGGGAGAGTTTTGGGTTGTTCCGGAACAAGGGGCAGGTCAGGGACATCCTGTAAGGCGAGTTAATTGTAAGTTGGACAGTTTTCGGACAAGTCAAAAAAACACCTCGCTGTCCAAATGCGAAGTATCAGCGTCCGGAGTGTTCTGCTCATCTTCCTCTTTGTCCTCTTCATTCAAACAGCGTCAATTTGCAGGTGGCACATTGACAGGCAGAGAAGACGAAAACTGAATGACAGTGGGTGTTGGGACCGAGGTAGAGACAGAGACAGAGTCAGACCGGCGTCCGATTTGAGTGTCGAGGAGGGGCCGAGTACGCACACATGCAAACATGTCTCTAATGTCCGGCGTATTGGCGAATGCCTGCGTGGCCTTTGTGGCCTTGCCCTTGTACGTGCGCGTGTTTCTTGACATTGTTCCGGGTCGGACGAAATTTCAGCAAATCAAAGAAGCCTCCGAGTCAATGCCGACAACAAATTAGGCAAAAACAAGAAAAAGAGTATTTTTTATGTGATTTTACACCATAAAATGAGTGTTGTGGGCGTATCGGGGGGGAAGGGGGGTTAAAAATCTAAAAACATTTTTTCAAGTTGAAGGTGTCAAATGAAAGAAAGAAAGAATTGTGATGGAGCTGCCTCGCATAGGGAGTCATCAGACGTGCTGTGTGTTCAAGGAAATCTTTAAATAAAGCACTAGGAAAGGAGAGGTTACTAACTGTTTTCTTGAGCCGATCACCCAATACGAAGACTCCGAAAAATATGACACCGATTGCGAGAATGAAGAGGCCATATTGTCGCGTGCTGAATCCAGCGAACTCTTGAAAGTAGACTCCGCCTCCTCTGTAGAGGTGTGTCACAAATTAGTCGTCGCTCGTAGCCGTGGCAAACTAGGAAAGGACTCACATCACATCAAAAACGGTCCAGACGACAAAAAACACAGGCAATTGTAGTAGGGCGTCATATCTCTGCAGACCCATGTTGATCCAGTACACTTGTGAGAATGCTGTGACCACTGTCACCGCTACAATGGCCCACGCCCAGAATGAGTTGAATTCGTTCGACCCAGTAAATGAATTGGTCAACAAGTGAATAGTGGCTTTCGCAAATAATGTGGTTGTCGTCCCCATTAACCCCTGAATGAATACCGTCACACTCCAGCAATGCTAGCAGAAATCAAACACTACTTACTCCTAATGACGCATATGAAATTGGAAGCCCAATGGAGACCACTTTGTCGGTCATTTTGAACTTCCTTTCAAATCGCGGTATCAGCTGAGCGCTAGCCAGATTATCCACCATATTCCTGATGCCTGAAGGCAAAGTCATATACAACTTCATCTTCCAAGAAAGTTTATCCGCTGCTTTTAAGTTTGTACTCTCCCGGTCATCATCGGGGCTTAGAGTATCAGCCGCATCATCACTGCCAGATCCTGCTAGAGTTCCAATGGATAGACCCGATACGCCAGCTATATCTCGAATGCCGGTCCGATTCGGCGCACTATCCACGTCGGATATTTTAAATTCATTGCTGTAATCCGCGGCGGGAGGAGGCGGCGTTGGTAAGCTAGGCCGATGCTTCACATCGACATTCAATCCGAGGCTCTTCGGTTCCGTTTTTGTGTCGGGAACTACAGGAACTACATTGGACAGAGGGGATTGTGTTGCAGACAGTTTTGGACTGTCTGAAAAAACTGGAGTCGGAGAATCGGGTTTCGTGAATAGTTTGCTGACTCGTTTTCTAACCGGCGCCGGAATATACACTCGGCTGTACAGACTACTCGTCCATTCTAGCACTGAGTTTTGGTTTTCTACATTGTCGACCATGGCTTCCGTCATCGTGGGCGTTGACGGAGGGTTGGTAGGTGACAAATACGTCATTGGATAGGCGTTGGATTCATTTCCAGCAGATGGATGTGCCAAATCTTCGTACTGTTGTTGATGACCAGGAGAGGGAGGAATAGTAACAGTTGTTGTAGTCGTGGTAATAGTGATCTCCGCCCCCGTTGTCGCTTGTGGTGTGGGCTCGATATTCTTCTCGACAATGCATATGAAAACAAATCCGGCGAGAAAAATGAGCACTGTCGAACCAAGAAAAGCAATGGTGGGACCGCTTTGAAATAGCTTCAAAATGATACAAAGATTGAAATCTGCAAGAAGTGCCAGGGCTCATGAAAAAGGTTTGAACTCTTAAATACGACAAACCTTCTGAACTCACGCCCGCAAACACGACTGTCATAGACGATCCGCCAACAATGAATGTACTTCCCACGATGTCCTTCCAGGACCATTTCTCCTTGTTGATGAGTGGTGCGGCGATGATGTTGACCACCAAAGAAATAGATCCTAGCGGCGCCACAAGTGACTGAGGCGCGAACTGGAGTGCAGCAAAGTTGATAAAGTTTGCAACAACATAGACCGTCATGCCAATAATCCAAATCTAATTACCATGGTAAGTGCCACGATAAAGAAGTGGGCTGGTAAAACCTACCGGGTTGCGAATAAGGTTCATGAAGTTAAGTTTTTTCTCCAAATCTGCTGCGGTCTGCTCTCCGTCTACTACCGTTGTTAGAGGCAGGTTCTCTTGGTTGGTAACAGTAGTAGTTGTCTGCTCCACTAGCACTTGAGGTGTTTCGGCACTGCTAGGCTCCAATCCTAAGCGGGCATTCAAATCCTCATCGCGCATAGTACTCAGGGCAGTGGTTGGAGACTCCACAACTGGCAAATCAGTCAAATGACTATTCGGGTCTACAACGACTCCTTCGCGCTCCAACCTCACATTTCCATATGACTTGGTGAACATAAAATTATTCCAGTTCCGACGGATGGAGCTGCTCCAGGAGCCTGGAAAGTTTCTAAATTTCATAGACACCGAAATGAGAAAAGTTTAATCAAACAAAACGGCAACCACTCACTTCAGGGCTCCGATTTTCAATCGTAACTTCTTGATTTGGTTCTCCTTTTTTTCCGCATCCTCCTGTTCGCTCCTTTTGCGAAGTGCGAGTTTTTGCAAGTTCAGCCCGATATTGTTCGCAGCCGCACCGATCAATGTGATTACTACTCCAATCCAGACAGTGCTGTGAAGATCTTGCGTCGAGCATACTAAAGTTGTTGGATCCAGTGAAGAAGTCCGACACTGCGTATCTTTGCAGTTGGATATAGATATCGGCTTGTTGCCGCTGGCGCTGCCATAATTCGCACATGTGCCCCCTTCCACAGCGCCGCCACAACAAGCTTGGTCATAATCATATATGGGAAGGTCGAAAGGGTTGTCGGTGCTGAAGAGTGATTGCGAAATGGCTGAGCATGTTGAAGCGAGCTTGCAATGGTTCGGGCTGCAAAGCCCAGTCAGGTAAGTAGTAACGTTCTGGGTATCTTCTGAAAGCCCGCCAATCTGGTCGAGTGTCTTGTTCAGGGCAAGCCTGCTTTGTACCCAGTGATACTGAGCACAATCCGAGGACTTGAGACATACTTGACCTGTGCGAATACAAGGGAGATATGAGTGAAACTTCAAACACGGATGAACCGGACGGGCATGATCTGGGAACGAGGGCGTGCATGGGGCTGCCATTCCATGCTTCCATGTTGGAGATTAGAAATAGAACGGGAAGGGCGCGCACCTGCCGCGACGGCGACCTGACAGGTTTTCGATGACGGATTGCAGATATACGCAGCGACAGCGTCGACGCCGAGGTTCATGGTTGCGGGAACGCAGTCAGCGTCCGTGGCGCACGTCGACGGCAGCTTCGACGAGACGTCCGCTGCAACACCAGACACTGCGAGTCCGTACCCAAGCAGCAATGTTGCTGCCGTGAATGCGTGTGCGAAGGAGGGAGACGGCATGGCGCTGAATGAAGGAGATGCCCCTTCCAATCTGTTCTTCGATGAGAAATCGCGGGAACATAGCGAGCTCTTTTTTACTTTGATCTTTTATTTATTCAATATTAATTCGCATATCTGTGAACCAGGTGGGTATCGTGTAAGTATGTGAGACATTTCTACTCATGCTCGGGGGACAGACCTCTTGGTCCATTCCCGCGCTATCGCATCGTGCTCCGCACGCTCATGCAGATATTGACGTGCAATGTTTGGAACTAGCGGGTCATCTGCATATGAAATCAAAGATTAACACCTATCATGAACTTGCCGTCCCTAACACGACGAAAGCTCCAATAATTGGCGCAAGCTCGAGCTCGCACTGGAGTCGAATGTGAATAAACAGCATTCAGGTGACTTACGTGGATTTGCGTCTGTCAGCAATGAGCAGATACTCAAGAGTACCTTGGCAATAGTCAATGCGGGGCTCCAGTTGTCTTTGAGAATATCGAGACAAATGCCACCCTGTGCATTTATGTTGCAGTGATAGATGCGAGTGCGAAACATAATCTTGGGCGGTTTGAATGGGTACTCGGGAGGGAAAGTGATATCGAGGAAGAAGATTCCAGTCGCATACGGGCTGTCCTTCGGTCCTATTCTCGCAGTTAGTATACTGCGCATGCACTACTGCATCATAAGATTCGCAGGACGTTCAAACGGGCAACCGACATTGGGTCGAAGCTCAGCGGAATCCAGCTCTCGACCTACCTTGGATTGTAGCAGTCCACTCAAACAGATTATCGCCTTTCGGTCCTGCGCTGCAATTGCATGGCGGGTCCAGGGAAATCTCGGCCAGTTCTTTCTGCACTCGTTTGGCTGCTGAGGTCCCCTTCATGGAACAAAAATAAAGACCAGCCGAAAAAATAATGAGCACATACGCTGAAAAAACAAAAACAAAAACTATATATATTCAAATCATCTTGTGTTCCCGTTCTCATTGCCTTCCAGCCCTCTAAAAAACTAAAAAAAAATTTTAAAAAAAGCACGGTTACAGATTTCATGTGTCCGGTAGATTCAATTGCAGGAGAGGAGCCCCTGCCACTAGTGCTCTCGATAACTCCCTTAGTGGTTCGATGGATGGAGCTGAATGCGGAAAAAATGAAAGCAGGTAGAGGAATAACGACACCCATTTTGCAAGAGCCGGTGGCCACTGACGATGGGATTGGCTCCAGATGGAAGAAGGTGCATGATCTAGAAAAATTGGACGCTTCAAAACCCCACTGTGCAGCTTGGAATCAGTTCTCGTCTCCAAATAAAACAATTGGATATTCAGTTACCAAAACAATAAGCCGGCAAGTTGAAGGTAATCTGCAGCTTGTTCTCGCGTTCCAAAGTAAATCAGGTCTTCCACAATGTGAAGGTAGCGGAAGTATATCTCCGCTGCCTTCTCGTTTCCCTATTTTCTTGCTTTAATTGAAGAAGTCGGAGGCGATGCATAGAACTCACCACGTTCGCGTCAGTACTTATATCAACTAGCACATTAAAGACGGTTGGGTGTGCGTTGATTTCCCGCAAAAGTCGGACAATGTGTCCTTCGAGTGCGACGTAGGATTGCCGAGAACCAGTAGCAACCTTCAAAATTATATAACCCCTGTCAGAGTTACAACGGCGTATTACGTTGACAAACCTGGAACTGATTCAAGTGCCCAAAGCTCAACTTCAATACAATCCAAAACTTTTCACTCGGTCGCTTCTTGTTGAAAACTGTGATATGCTCAACAAAATACTTTTCCTGAAAAGATGCATCAGATCTCAGCCTAACAATGCCATATGTACTCACTCGGCGCAAGATTTCAATATCCTTTAAAAGTGCAGACACTAAAGGAGCCACTCGGATGGACAAACACCTGTCAGGCTCTACCAATCCCTGACAATTCGACACCTTCCTGACCGGTAAGATCGTCCCGCCAGAGTCAGTGTCTACAATGTCAACACCAAAATACGATGAATCGTTCAGAACTTCAAATTCCAGTGGTGTGGACAAAAGATTCTCAATGGGCAGGGAGCCAATAGTGTCCAGAAACTTGATATCCCACTCCGCCTCACTAGACTCTGAGGTCTCAACGTTTTTGCGGGTTATCCGTCCTTTCCAAACTAACTCTTGCGTCGGTAAATGGATCTGAGGCTTCCGACATCGAGCTTTCAGGTAGATGGTTTTCTGGTAATCCTTGACAAGCCGGCAATTTACAGATATCTCAATGAGCTTTTCATCCACATTGTTGGCAGTCGCTAAGTCCATTTTTTCCATTTCAGCATCACCAAGAGACGGTGTGAATCGCAGGAAAACTCGTAGATAAGATTCAGGCTGCACAATAACGCTTCGAAAGACTTTGGCTGCCGAACGCGATAAGGAAAAAATGAGTTCTGTCGGATCCGCTGATTTTAGATTTGACTTGATGAAAAATTCTAACGCCACCGTCTCATGATTCTGAAGGATGATAGACCTAGCAGTATACTCCGTCCCGTAATAGAGGCCGTCCATAATGATCACATTCTCGCTTAGTCCTTCGCTGGCTAGAGGGTCCAGGCCAGCAACAATAACGTCAAACACATTGGTAATATCTTGCGATACACCAGGCATTAAACTCGTCCCAGAAGAAGGTTGTAGGCTTAAGTTGGGATTCCGCCTGAGATTATGCTTTCCAACGACCTCCATGGTGGTTCGAATGATTTTGGAGTCCAGTGGGTTTTCAATGTTTTCAACCAACACGTAGGTGGAGTATATCCCACGCGTACTAGCCAAGAAATTGAGATTGATGGAGTGGCTAGAATTGCGAGCGTCCAAACATCCATCTGCTCGAGAAATGAGAAGCCAACTTCGGTCGGCATCAGACAGTGTCCGAACTTTGTATGATACACGATCGATGCTTTCCAGTACAATCCTTTTAGTAATGATTGTTGTTGATATATCCTGCTGTCCTAAATCCATGTTGAACAGGCCGCCAGGTTCGGAAGGTTGCTGATTCCCTTCAGACACGCGTTTACATCCACGAAGTGTAATCAATGGAGCCACAATGCGGCGACTGCAAAGGCAGATTAAAAAATTGTTCTGACCCCATTAACGAGACTAACCCTGACACGGTTTCTGAAATGTTGGAACGGTTTGATTGGGAGTACTGAGAGTAGACTTTGTCCACGTTCCCACTCAAGTTTGACAAGGGATTAGAAGCAGAGAAAGAGACAACGTCGGATATTGAGGCCTCTCCATCATCTGCGAGGCTTTGTGGCTCTTCTGTAATGGCAGAGATATCGTGCTCGGAAAGCACTCGTTCAGGCGCCTCCGCGGGCTCCGATAACGAGTCATTCCTCTCACTATCTACATGTCTAGCCATTGATAAAGCCTCCAGTGTATTCGAGTTATAAGTATGGTTGTGTTCCGTGATTGAAATTTGTACAGTCTGAAAGTAGCTTGACACAGAGTTGATATCATAAATGTGCAGCTTCACAGAATCTGAGATCCCTCCAATATTGGACCTCAAAAGTGTCACAGACAGAGTGAGCTGAGAAGCAGGGTCAATGACTCCTTCATGCTCACATGAAAGAGGGGTTATTTCAACCAGATTCGTTCCCAACGGAAACTCAAGGGGGTAATCAACAGCGACTCGAAAGTTGAGGGGGAAAAACTTTGAGTGGTTGATCAGAGTAACCTGTTTGACTTGTAACTGAGCACCATGTTCAGCATTGTCAGTAGGAAAGCACGAAAATTTGATTCTGCGTTCATTGACGGAGAAGGTTGGACCTTCAACTATTGTGCAGCGCAACGGAATATTATGAATCATACGCTTGTCAGAGCTTCCAGATATCGCATATTTAGTTGTAATATGAAGTGTTCCCATTGTGACACCGAAAGAACTGGTAAGGAACTTCGATTTTTCAGACGCAGAAGTTAAGCGTGCTCCATCTTGAACAAAAGCACGAACTCGCACATCTAACGAACCGAAAGGTTCTAGCGTGATGACTCCATTCAAGTGCGAATTAGCCGATCTTGACACAATATCCAGGCGCACGAAATCAGATAGGTCGGGGGAGGCGTCAAATTCAATTTCAAATTTCAGATCTTGCTCTGACTTACTAATAATTTTGAACCAACTATCGCATGAATGGTTTGATGAGACGCTTGGATAAATGAGCGGTGGGAGTATAAGTTCTCCGTCGACCAGCCGTTCGAATTTCAGATCCAACAGCGTCAGAACTGATCGAACTTCTAGGACCATGACGTTTCTAGGATTGTAGAGATTTGATACTATGATAGTACTGACGTGAGGCCCGACTTTGTTGGGGATTCTGCGAGGCTTCAGTATCGCATCGATATTGTGAAACTTTCCCGATTCTATGCAGCGCTTGGTGACAACAGTTCCCACATCCGTTGATATTGCGATGACTTCAATCATATCAGGCAACTCCAAATCATATCGAAGTGTACAATCCGCCTGATTGATGACCCGAAAGGTAAATGTGATATCTTCCCAGTTATTCAGGTGACCAACTCGGCCCAAGTCAACGAAATAAGGCTCCAATCCACCAATAGAGAGCCCGTAACAAGCTAATAAGTCAATCGCATTCAGAGTCAAACTCGTTTCCGGATTTTCTAGCAGCAGAAGCCCACGAATGGTGACACACTTTCCCGTCAGTAATCGCCGCGCGATATCTTCATTTTGTGGTGGTGCGTGAACGGATACATGTAACGCTGCCTTTTCGTGCTTTTGCAATAAGAGACTGCCAGTTTGAGCAACGTCAGTATTGCTGTTCATGACAAATCCTCCGCCACTGTTCAGAACCCATCGAACGTTATTATTCATAGATGGCCTAGCCGCGATTTCGAGGAGCTCGTCAGTCTCATTGATAACATCAAAAGACTTCTCATATGCTGGTACAACTTCAGAATTAAGCTTGCGTTGAAGCTGGACCTGTGGCCCTCCGTCAGGAGGAGGATCACTGGCAACAGATACGTATATGTCGTCCCACCAAATTACAGGACGCGGAAGATCATTGCTTGATTTCGATTCAAAGCTAGATTTGGAGTAGGCTGATTCATGGGAAGATAAAACTTTCGGAGGAGAATACTGGTTTATCCCATGCAAACTTGTCAACCCCGCGTTGGCAAAAAATCGTACTTCCACATAATGTGCTTGAGACTGATTGTTCGAATTTCGCACGATAATGCGCTCATTGATGTATCCCCACTTAGTACAAGAGATGGTGAACGACACACACAATGAAGCAGTGCCTCCAGGAACAGCATCCTCATCAACTGCAGCTATGAACCCTTCACAATACTCCAGGCGGATTACATCTGGCGCAGTTGTTTCTACACTGAAAACGAGAGGTAACCGAGGAGTGCGGTTCATAATCGTGAATTTGCCTGTATATTTTCCCACCTTCGTCTTCGTAATCCCAAGATCAACAACACTTTCCTCCACGGAAAAGTTGGACACTCCAATGACCGCAGAAAATTTAACTGTTTGAGTTTTAAGATAGAAAGGAGCAAGCAATAGGTTTTCAACTGATGAATTTGACGATAGCGTCAAGGTACTGATGGCGAATCGAATTCCACCAATTAAAGTTCTGGACGATTCTAGGGCCACCATATCTACTCGCTCGGAGGATTGAGGGATTACAGTCACTTCACTCGTGATCGATTCTCCACCCGAAACCAGGTTTGTACTCGATTTGATGGTGCTTTTCAAGGGTGCCTGGAATGATGGTACGCCAGAAGATGGTTTGACCACTGACGGCTGGAGTGCCACGTACAAGGTAAGCTTTTCTCGAGGCTTCATGGCAAGGTCGACAGCAGGAATTTCCAGTTCTTGGTCAGCAAAAATGAAACACTGTTGGGTGAGATTTGAGGTTGCAGAAACTGAAATGGAGGTGTCTGAAGCGTTCAGTACGTCAAATGGCTCAATCCGAGCGAATTTCCGTCCCATCGATACATAGCAAGGCCCTAAATCCAATTGAGGGCGAGACTCGGTAATTGCTGGAAATTGAAGGTAAGAATGCAACATAGAGTAAAATGTGAAAGTCACAGTCTCCATGGTGTACAAGCTTCTGACTCGAAAGTTATGGCTTTGGCGACCCAGCTGAGATGGAATCAATTGCAAATAGACCCTCCGCGACTCTCGTGCCTCCAATACGCCAGAGAGATCTTTGAAAACCACGCAAGGATTTGGCCCATCGAAAAGAATCTCAAAGTTAAGCTTCTCGTCAGTTTGATTAAACATTGTGAAATAGCAGTCCCTGACAACACTGACTTCCAACCGCCCAAGGTCAATCATACTAAGCTCGAGCAAAAACAGTGGCTTGTTATAAACTGGTAGAAGATCAACAAAATCAGTCATGGCCGCTTTCTGCATCTCCGAAACAGGCTGAATTTCGGAGTTGATAGGATTCTGGCTCAAGAAGCTGAGACCTTCTGCAGCCAGTAGATCCCTGAACCGTGCAGGGTCAAAACAGATGACGCTTCTGAAAGTAATGCTCTTGACAACGTCTGTATTTTTGAATTCATTTACCAAGATGGAGCTATGGCAAACTTCAGAATCAGTATCAAATGGCAGGGCCGTCGCCATCTACGAAATGAAGTACATTTACTGGGCGCCGAACCCTTGGCATGTGAAACTTACAAGGCTATTCTTTCGAAAAGGCTTTACGTGCACCGCGATAGTTTTAGAGCTGCGAGCCTCAACGGATACTATTAGGGCCCGTGCCACGTACTTGGAACGACCTAGCGGAGGAATGGTTGGCGAAGAGTCCAATGTTCCTTCGCCAGAGTCCTTGCTGTCAGAGGAAGTGATCGAAGTGACTTTCGAGTCGCCGTCGTCTTTTGATTTACCAATGTCATCCTCGGTGATTCCAGCCCGCAATTTTTCCAGTTTGCCTAGGGCCTTCTCTGCCTTTTCCAGCTTTCCTTTTCGATTGTAGATCTTAATCTTTTGCTCAAGCTCTTCAATCTTTTCCAGAACTTCTTTTGACAGACTCTGTTTCTTCTTCCCTCTCTCGTCAACGGCAACCACTCCATCATTCGCCCCTCCAAGTGCCTCTAGGCGAACATCAAAGGACACACTTTTGAATTCAAGTTTTTCATCATCGACTCGAATCTCGAAGGTCCTCGGTTTTGAGCTCGTGTTGGAAACAATTATCTGTTGAATGTTTGCTGAAAATTCGTTGATCAAACAGGGGCCAAAGTCTAGCTCCACAGGCTCAATGGAAAATTTAGATGGTTGCCGAATATGCGCCTTGATGGTGAGAGTCTGATCATTTCCACGGTCTTGAATGTTTTCAACAATTAGTTTTTCTTGGTAGAGACCAGCTAACGATGGGTTGAAGACAAAGTCAATCTCCTTCTTGCCATACCCTCGAATCAACCCGATTCGACCGTCCAGGATGGTCAAATCACCGGAGGATATCAACCCTGACTTTCGGACGTAATAGAGCAGTGGAGTTTCGCTTTTGTTCCTTATGACAATAGTCTTTGTCTGAGGCTCATTCTTGTCCAGGTAACCAAAATTGATGTTGCGTTGACCAAGCTCCATGACAGATCGGCAAAGGGACGACCGAATCATCAGTTCACGGACAGGAATGAGGCTTTTGTCCCCGGTGAGCAATTGCTCAAACTGAGGTTGATGAATCTCACGGTCAAATTCAACTATCTTCAGGAACAACTTGGCGTCATGTTTCTTGGCTTTCGTCTAATCAAAGAATTATTTTGAAGGTTCAATTTCATTATTTGTGGGAAATGTCACCTGTACAAATGGTCGTCGGGATCCTTGGGCCGTCATTACCACAACAAGTGACACCTCGCTTCCAGGCTCAATGTCCACCAGGTTGACTCGTACAAGTCTTTCATCTTTAACAAGAGTTACCAACTCGCGTTGCAATAGCTGATATGCCTGTACGTTTCAAATTTAATATGGCTGATGACGCAGCAGTCGTTTATCACCTTGACATACTTCTCCTCAGACGCCTGCTTTGGAAAAAGGGGGGGAATAATTCCGGTGAATTCTTCTATAGACTTCAAGAAGGCATCAACGTTCAGCTTAGGAGGTCCAGGCACATCATCCCTGGCTTTCGCCAAAGCCTTTCGGATAGCTTGACTCCCAGTGGCTGACACCTGAAGTCTAGAAGGATCCGTTGCTTCAGGTAAGTTCACAGAATCTACTGGCCCAGAGTCTCGTCCATCTTCTTCAGCTGAAGTGCTTGTTCCGACCCCGACTTGGCGATCTCGGTTGTACTGATCCCGCAAGTGTTTGAGTGCTTCAGAAAATGATGCGACAGCGGCTGTCGCAATCTTTCGTTTTGGTGACGACCTCGCCTCCTTTCCATGACCACCAGGAAGCGCCAAGTCGAGATACTCCGCTTTCTCGGCGTCACTTACATCCGCAGGAGATTCAAATGATCGCTGCACAGCAATCAAAGATGCAACGCGACTGATGCTCGAGGTAGCGTTTGTGGTAGGAGACGCGATCGAATCGGTATCAGCATCATCAATTGCGTTGGTGACGGAATCGTTCCCCTTCTTTCCACCAGGCCGTCGTGCAACGACGGACTCAATCAGGTGCTCCTTCAAAGCTCTTGAGTCAATGTTCGACACATTCTGGCTGAAAGTGGATAGCCTCGATGGGCCGGCTTTGGTATAGATTTGAATTTCGTCTGGCATTGAGGAAGAAAGTTCGAGAATCAGATGCTTCTTGGATGTGTTCTCAATGCTGAAAGTTCGTACAGTTGGTGCCCCAAAAACTACCGATCCAAAGTCAAGAAAATTTGCAGAAGTTGGCGTTAATATGCGGTAGAAGAGGGAATGGAACGTGACGCGATTCTTGTCGATATGGGTGGACTTGACTTCAACAATTTGATCGTTTTCCCGGTTATTCAGGTTGACAATAGTTATTTGCTTTGAGTAATCTGGATTGACTTTCCGAGGGTATATGTCCATCTTGACTTCAATCGATTGCCGAGGCGGGATGACCAGCTCTCCCTTGTAGCAATGCAAGACCTTGGCTGTAGAGTGACAGTACAGAAATCATGTCAATGGAGAGAAGAGCGGGAAAAGCGTTTGATACTCACAAGTGAACTGAACTTCTATCTTGGCGGACAAGTCGGACATATTCGATACAGTAACGGGTAACGACTTCAGTGTACCCACGTCCGTATCCCCAAAGTTGAGCTCTTTTGGATGCACTTCAATCACAGACGTGCAAATACGTGCCTTGCACTGGATAATCTTCCGCTCCTTCTCGTTGCTCCCTTGCTTCACATAGCTCAAAACGACGCGAAAGTTCCTTTTCGCTAACTTCCCACTGCTCACCCCTGCGGCATGCAAGGACGATTCTCCCCCAGACCGGTCTTTGTTGGGCCGAAAGCAAAACTCAACGACCCGCTCCGTTCCAGCCCGCATCACCAACTCCTCAATTCGTGTGACATCATCGTCTTTCAGCAATCGCTTGTCACTGTTAACAGTCCCAAAGCTGCTTCCATAGATACCCAGGTCGTCAACGTCCCCAATCCCGATACTGCTACTATCATCCCCCCTTCGGCTCTGACTCATAAATTCACTAAGGTCTACGGAGCTTCCAACCGTCATAGTGTCACTGTTGAGGCGGTGCAGCGTGACAGGCGACGATGAGCGAGAGTGTAGGCCGCTCGAAGGATTTGATAGATCGCTCATGCTGGCAGATTCCCCACTGACTCCCCCTATCCCAACTCCAGTTCCAACAAGCTCACGAATACGGCCAGCCCGAAGTACGGGCTTGCTTCCCATTTCGTCCCCCAGCCTGCCCCGAGACCCTATTGAGTTGGACGTGCTAAAGCGATGAGTATCGTCCGTGTCGTCTAAGGCCGCGTTATTGCGAGCAGGTTGTGGATAATGATTCCGATGACGGTCACTAGCTTTCAGCTGAAACACAATGTCAGCGTCGTCTTCAACAGTCAACGCAATATCGACAGGGACATCTGCTAGATTCTTGATGGCAATTTGCTGCTTATATAGTAGACCTGTGTAGCAGTCTCCAAAGTCGACAACCCCGTTGTTGCCAACGCGTAACACCTCTTCCGTTGGCGCAGACTTTACGTCCGCATGCAGTAGTGCCTGCACAGTATTTCGTGCAGAATCGTTGCTGTTTTCCATTTGCAGGTCGTAGCTAAATTCTCCAGCCTCAGTCGGCTTGAACGTCACGCGAATGCGATGCTGGGAATAAGATGGAATCGGCCGCGAAAAGTCCAACGGTTCTCCAGTGTCATACTCGCTAAACGAAAGCCAAGAGTTATTTTGCCGGTTCGATAGATCTATGGTGTTGAGAACCCAGTACAAATCAATTTCGGATCTATCAGTTCCGACGCGTCAGTACATTTCGATAGCTCCAAACAGACACCTTACTTGTTCCAAATCGAAAAATCCTTGAAGTAAGTTCCCCCCACCACACATGCATCAAAACTGATTCCAGTTTCCCCAATATCTGTCCAAAGAACGGACCGACAGACTCGTGAACGAAACTTCAAAGTCACCTGAATAAAGTTAGGGCACACTCATATGTAAGACAATCTTACGAAAATCAAATTCAGCCATAATTATATCTTACTTGATAATCTGGAGACCCATAGTCGCGTCCAGTGTGAGCACTCGACGTGGAGCTGCTCAACGCAGTTGGCGACAACATAATTGGTTCAACGATTGACGATGTGAGAATCGGTGGAGGCAAAATACTCTGTGTATGCGAGAGTGGCGGTGACAGCGGTTCAAATGAGGGCCGCGGCGTGGTTAAATCTGTTCCTGGAAACGGCCGTGGCGTTGTCATTTCGAGACTATCCAACGAATATCCGTCAAAAGTGGGCGACTTCACAAATGCAAAGAAGAAGATGAGCCCGTTGATTTCAAAAAAATCGTGCAATTCTTCGCCACCATCCAAACTGTGCAAGATGGGCGGAGCGTCATGCGACGTAGGTTGCGATACACTCATGTGATCATCCATAGATAAAGTCCCCTTAGCGCGAAAATCAGGGGAAGGAGATCGATCCACGCTGTTGGGGCTGTTCGCAACATGACCGTCATCAGGCAAAAAGGCCATCACGACTTTAAGGATCTGTCCTGGTTCCATTTCAATTTGATCGATATAATTGACGTAATTGAAAAGTTGATTGAACTGGTGGCTGAAACTACTAGGTTTTGTATGGGGACCATGGTCTTGCGGAGGCGATTCCGATAAATTCGATGAGATAAGCGATTGTCGCATAGAAAGCACAGTACCCCCAGCATCCGTTTGAATATTATCAGCGCCAAACGGTTGCGATATTCGTGGTGCCGATCGCGGGGACGTGGGTGTGGAGTCAAATTCATCTGGCGTATTATAGAACGAATCCGCAGTTGAAACAGAAGCAAGAGACATCATTGAGAGTTGATTCATGTGCATATACGGATGCGGATGCCTGAGCACATTGGCCCCGCTTATGTTGGGCTGCGGTGTCGCTGCCGATAGGTCAGGATCGTCGTCCGCATCTGAGGCATCATGCGCATCACGTTGCGCGATTTCAACTACATCCCATGTTTCCGAAGACAGCATCTGAGCCCGGTTTTGGGCAGGCACGAGAGCGAGAGGCGTGTCTGCGGCTGCCGAGTCGTCCTTCTCCATGTTCTGACCAACAAGTTCCCGCGTGGACGATGATCCAGAAGAAGAGGAAAAGGAAGCTTCATGGCTATATTTGAGGTTGTATGGATGATGATGGTGGCGGTGGATCAAGCGGGGCTCGAAGGGCGAGTCATTGGAGGGGGGCAAGTTCTCGTTTGTGAGCTGGAACGCGAGCTGAGAGCCCAACGTGCTTTTGATTCGAACCAAGAGTCGCTGCGCAGACGCGTTGCGAAGGTGGAGCCACCGCAGCGCGTGGAGGCCATTCTGGTACACGTTGTCCCAGCACTCGTCGCCAACCACCTCCAGAAGAGCGCCACCGTTGCCGCTCTTCATGTGCCCGGACACTACGCTCGCAGGTGCCGGCACGGACGGAGGTTGCTCCATCCTTTGCCTTTCCGTCGAAAGGTGACGTCACTTCTGGGGAGATGGGAAATGCTACTTACGTGGCTCACCGTCCGTGTTCCTTCTTCTCTGCGTACTACCAACTTTATCCCTTACGGTGCCGCAGCAAGACAAAAGCGGCATCATGATTGTCCCACCTCTGGGTGTCCCCCTTTTATTATTTACAGCCAAATAAACTGGGAATAAGGGTAGACGTAGGGATAAGGAAATGGACACTTTTTTTTCATGGAAAATGCTCCTGCAAAGGATTGCGAGGAAGGCACTGTCAACCGCAACGGTGTCGGCAAGCATGCCTCTCGCGGCACCAATCGCGGTTCCCGCCGAGACTGTCGCTGTGAAAGTGGCTGCGAGCGCGAATGCGAATGCGGGAACCGTGCCTGCACCGCCTCGTGCGAACTATGACTCGCATCCGGACTGGACTCCCGTGCGTACCAAACCACCAAAATCACAGCCCACGCGACAGCTCAACTGCTTCTACACATAACCATACATCAATTAGAGCTTCGCCGTACCCGAAAAGTGTAACTCCATCTTCAAACTGCCTGCCGCGACCCTCGCACAGTTCGCCATCAAAAACTCATCCACGAGCGCAACCAAGCAGATTACAAAGTCGCTTGCGTCTACAGGCTACCTTGCTAGTCTAACCGACACTATCATGCTGCGCGAGTCGTGGCTCTCGCTGCTCTCGCTCATCAACGGGGAGCTGAGCAAGGAGCAGTCAAAAATGAAAATCTTCCTTGGTGCGTACATCCCGGCGATCCCTGACTGCAGGAATCTGAAGCGCGCTGATCAATGTTATGCACAATTTGCGGATCCCAGATGCACAGGGCGGTGTGGGAAAGAGCACGTTTCTGAATCTCGCAGCAACGCACTTCAAATCATTTGACACCATCGTTATTCACCTTCCCAGCGGTACTATATCGTGTGCCCTTTTCTATGCGCGACTGACATCAATTAACTGTAGTTGCAAACTGGATTTCCGGCCTGGAGCCATACGATGAGAGCGCGGAGGAGGGCATGTTCACTCAAGCTGCTTTCACTTCCACTGTTTTGAGTCAATTTTTCAAAGTCAATGGACCGCTTCTGGAGAAGGTGGTTGTTCAGGGAAAGTACGAGTTTGACGGTGCCGCATTCAGTGGATCCTTGGCACAGCTTGTATCGATTGGCATCGACTCACCCAAACATTCCCACAAAGTATTGGACGCCTTCATCAGCGAGCTGTTGGAATTTCCAGAGAACAGGTAACTTGTGACTATTCCTCTGCGGTTGGTATGACGGTGTGTTGAGACTTTTCTTCACAGACCAAGAGTGCTGTTTTCGTTTGATCAAGTGAACGCTTTCTACTCCAAGACGGCGTACCACGACACAAAAAGCAATGTGCTCTTGGCGGACCAACTGGAACTTCTTAGGCCCTTCATGCAAATCCTCGCACGTCCAACCCTCGTGAGTTGAATACATTCTCACGATCCACGCAAATTACGTTAAAAAACAACAAAAAACAACACCAGCCCAAGGCAGCTGTTATTTGCGCAACGGACCGCACGAACGGCGAAATCAACAGCCCCTTCCTGACGCACCTCCTCAACGGCAGCCCCGCCGCTGCCAGGGACCTCACCGACGCCGCGCTCGTCTACACACCGCCGAACCCGGACAACCTGGCCGAATTCAGCGCCTTTGGAAACGCTGTCGTGCCGCCTGCTGTGGCCCCGGCGCTTTATGACCCCTTCACCTTCAAGGCGGAAGTGCATCCGCGCGGGGTTGCCAAGTTTGCGGTACCGTGTTTGCAGATGGGAGAGGCGTATGCCCTTGTTGAAGGGTTGCGTCGAAGTGGCCAGCTGAAGGTGGGCAAGGTTTCGGATGAGTTTGTGCAGAAAGCGGTCATGGTGACCAAAGGTAATGCCAGGGAGGTCTTGAAGTATTGCGTCTAAAATGATGAGGCGGGAATAAAGGAAGCTATTGAATTGGATCCTCTCTCATACGCAAACGAACGAAGTAACGAACTGTCGGAAAGGAAAAGGAAAAGGAACACTTGGACACCCCAAAAGGGGGGGAATGATGGTTAGAAATCACTGCTCTAGCTGAATGCGCATTCTCTCAATCTCGTCATTGAGCTGAATCTGCTTGGCCTTCAAAGCCTCCTCCCTCTCCCGAAGCTGCTGCTCCTTCTCACGAATCTTGAGAACAAAGCCTGCCTTCAGTTCATCTTCTTTTCTCTGCATCTCTGCCTTGGCATTGAGCTGCGCGCCCTCCACCTGCTGATCGTACACCTCGTCCGAGGCCAAGATGGACTCTGGGCGGCCAACGACGCTTCCACGAATCTTGGACGATCGGAAGAGTGCATAGTGAATGTTGTGCGTCGTCTCAATCAAGTCCTGGAGGTTCGTGCTGAGGAATACAAAACAAGGGGTATTGGTGTCGGTCATTCCCAAACCACATCCAGAACAATGAGACTTCAAACGCACCGAATGACCATGTCTCGCAGGTAGATAAAGTCGCAGTGCTTCGGGTTCTCCACTTCTACGGCACCCCAACGGTAAGCGCGCCCGCGCACCTTCTTGCCATCCACCTCGATGAAGTCGTCGCTGCCAATGACAGCAAACGGCATGTGCTTCTCAATCTCGTTCACAGTCTCGCGCTCGTCCGAGTGGTGTGTGGGGTACACGCGAATGTCGTAGCGCTGGAAGTCTTTCAAGATCTGGTATCGTGTTGGCCAGGGGGGAGTGCACATGTAAGGACGTGCACAGATGTATGTTAGAAGAGATTCAAGGGAACTTACGAGCTTCTTGAAAACAGCAGCCTCCTCGTACATGAGAGCATCTGCTTTTCCAATCACAGGAATGATGTTGACCTTGGTGCAAAGACGTTGCATAAACTCAATGTCTAGGTCGCGTAGTCTGCGTGACGATGGAGAAGTGAAAGGTGAGTAACCCAATGCGCGTGAATGCGCTTAAGGAACTATGTTGACGCACCCGTTTCCAGTTGGCGGGATGAAGTATAGCAAGGCGTGGACTCTCGTGTCAATGATATCTTTACGCATTTCATCACTGCGCTCGCATTCGTGATACTTTGTGTACTGCTTCTCAATGTAGTCGGAAATGGGAAGGAAACTGCATTCGACAGTCCTTGGTCAACACGGATGCAAAAACCATACAGCACAGGAAAATAACGTACTCAGATTCGCGGTTCAGCTTGTCACCGAATCCAGGGGTGTCAATGACGGTCAGGTGGAGAATGACACCATCCTCAATCAGCTCTGTCAAAATACTTGATGTTCAGACACTGATCACAGACAAAGGTGTTGTCAGTACCGTAAGTTGTGGGAGTCATCTCGACCGTGGTGGTCTCTGCAAGTGGTCGTCTAGGCTGACTTTCATCCGACAGGGGTGCATTGAAGAGGGTGTTCAGAAAGGTGGTCTTCCCGAGCCCAGAGTCGCCTAATATGTCAAGAGATGTGAGAAGCGGGGCGGATGTATGAAGCGAACCCACGCACCGACGACCATCATGTTAAAGACGTAGGGCTTGCGTTTGGAACGGCGCACACGCTGGGCGGGGAGATGTCCAATGCCGAGCGGCTCGCTAAGACGCACGGGCTGCGATCGAGGCAGCTTCCACGCGCCGCTGTCTGGGAAGCGACCACGAAACTGGAGGGCGTGTTCCTGGAAGGATGGAAGGGATGTGGTGTTCAATTTAGGGGCCTGTCTGTCTCCAACGGGCAGTCCGCGTGCCCATGCATTCGCCCTCCCGCGCTCGTCAGCGCCCGTTAGATCCCACCGCCATCGCATCGCACTCGACTCATGCATCCAGGGAGCCTTCGGGGAAGGAGCGAGACGCGGCCCGTGTATACCAGACACACGCACCAAGGGCATCTTCTTTTTGGACCAAATTGAATTTTTCCCTGAGTCCAAAGTCCCTCTTTTTCCCAGACGCCTTTTATTTCCTCCTTCATCGTTTTGAAAAGTACAGGTTTGCGGGCCTCGTGCCGTCCTTGTCCATCTGAGAAAAGCGAGCCTCGACCGTGTCGACGGTGTTGAACACGTCGTAGCTCTGCTCGAGCAGAGTCTTTTTGGAGGCGCCTTCGCCAGCAAGTGTGTTTACGAGATCGGTAAGAGTTTTGATTGCGTTCAGGTCCCTGTTGCCAAAGACGGGGGCGTTGCATTCGCCGATAGACTCTGCTGCGATCTGACGGATGAGAGAAAGCACATTGAGTATAAAGCAGCACGGGGTACATCATTGGATGGTGGAGGGAACCCCCACCTTGAACTTGAGGGAGAGTGACGGAAAGGCGTCGGTGACGCCGTGTTTGAGGGCGATGCGGGCGACCCGCTCGTTGATGGCGGCCCTGTCGGAGATCGGGCCGAGAGACGCGGTTTCCTCTGCACGGGCGTTGGCGGATACGATGGCGGATTCGTGGGTCGCGGACGAGGACGAGGGCGGCGGGGCGGACGCTGGTGCCGACAGGAAGCGCGCGGCGGGGCGCAACGAGACACGCGACAGAAGCAGCGGCCGCGTCGTCGTCGTCGTCATCGTGAGCATCGTCGTCGTCATCCCGTCAGCAAGGAAACCACTGCGTTTCTGGTTTTTCTTTTTGACAGGAGACAACCACAGGGAAACAGACCATGGCTAACCACCTCCGCATCCAGAGCCTCGCAAAGGAAGCGCTCGCATCCAAGACGGGACTGCCTGGCATCGCTACCCTCCTCAATCTCATGATCGCGGACGGGAAGGTAGCTGGTCCCCAGTCTCCGTCTCCCAGATTAACCATTCCTCTAGAACAAGTTCTCCACTGTCCACGCCGCCTCCGCAGCTACAACCCACGTCTTTTGCAAACTGATTCAACGCGGTGATATCTCAAAAAAGACTGTCGCAAACGCATCCGATGCGGAACAGAAAGTGGTCGCATGGTTGCGCGAGCACCTCGACATCTGCATCAACAAGCTCAATGCTCTCTTGCTCTCAGACGAGCCCTCGCATCAGGTAACTTGGGCGCAACGAGGAAACGGGTTGGATCGCGTGACTGATGTTACGTGTTCGTTCCCTCCAGACTCTCGCCATAGATTGCATCCTAAAGATTGTTCGTGAGGAGACTGCCAGTCTCAGTGCGAGTCAAAAAAAGTCTACGGAATGGGTCTTTGACAACAACACGTACCTGAAGCTTGTGCAGGCCCTGTGCCGTACCGCCAACCAACAAAAGGACCCCAGACACGAATCCGTGATTGATCATGTCGTCGCTCTGCTGAATTCTTGGGACGATTTGAAGCTGTACTTTCTTCGGAATCTGGGGTGAGCAGCTTGACCCTTCATGCCAAGTTCAATCAACTGAAAACTCAACGCGTAGAAAATTTGCCAAAACTTCCCCTGCCGAGCTTGACGTGGCTATCGCGTACGAGATTCTCTCTCAACTGCAGTCCGAAAAGGACTTGAGCGGGAATAACTGGTGCGGAAGCAGCGTGCAGGTGTCTGCCAAATCCTACAAAAAACGGAAGCACAAAGACGACGACGACGACGACAACGAGCAGGAGGAAGACGTGGCCTCTGCGATCCCCCCACAGAGCAAAGTGACACACCGCAAGGCATTTACGGAATGCTGGCTGGCCTATTTGAAGATACAGATGCCCGCAGATGTGTACAAGAAAATTCTGCTCATTATGCACAAGAACATCATCCCGCGCATGACGCAGCCCACATTGTTGATTGACTTCCTGACGGACTCATACAATGCGGGTGGTGCGGTCAGCTTACTCGCGCTCAACGGTCTCTTTACCTTGATCAACGAGCACAATCTGTACGTCATTCCACACATCCCTTCCTTTGTCTTGACTTACATGATCATCATTTCGCAGAGACTACCCCGACTTTTACAAGAAGCTCTACACTCTCCTGGACGACGACCTCCTCGCTGTCAAGTACAGGTCGCGCTTCTTTCGCCTCTTGGACTTATTCCTCTCATCCGCGTACCTGCCCACGTACCTGGTTGCCGCATTTGTGAAGCGACTCTCGCGACTCGCGCTCGTGGCGTCGCCGAGCGCCATCGTGATTGTTCTCCCATTCATTTACAACCTGCTCAAGCGGCATCCGTCCGTTATTACGCTGATTCATCGTGTAGATAAGGATGGTGTGGACGCGAACGAATTCAGTTGAGTTTGTTTGTTGTTGTTTGCAATGGGTTGACGCCTGCTAACGAGCCCTGTCTAGATGACCGATTCGTCATGTCAGAGAACGACCCCTCCAAGTGCCATTCTCTGGAGACGTCCGTGTGGGAACTGCATGTATGTGTCTCTATATAACCCCAAACGTGGAACCCTCGAAGGGGGGGGGGGGCCTGAACTGGAAGCTCCGCTCATCCAACCCAACTCAGGCGCTTGCAAGCCACTTTCTACCGTCTGTCTCGTCCCTCGCGGCCATCTTCCAGGAGCCTCTGACGAAGCCTTTTTACGACATTGAGGACTTTTTGGATCTCAGTTATGACTCGTTGTTTGACTTGGAGGTCAAGAAAGAGTTGCCGGAAGAGATTCCCATGGCAGTTGTGAACAAGGAGGCGACGGGGTTCTTTACTCATGTTCTTTCTTTTTGAAGCTTTTCACTATTGAAAAATGAAAACGGGTTTTTTACAGTAAGATGTTTAGGTGGCGAATTCACTCACCATGGCGAAAGGGGAAGGCGAAACCAACACTGATGAACCATCAAGGCAAATCTGGCGGTACGTTCTTCTCTAAGCAAGAAAGAATTCACGTATTCTCCTCCTCTTCATCTAATGTAAAAAGATCATTCCAAAGTGCGATCCTCCATTCATGCGTCGTATTTTTCACCCTTCTCCACCAAATGTGCCAGCGTCGAACACTTTTAATGTCTTTGCAATCAAATTACATGGCCCCAGTCGTCAACTAGTTCCTTGTACCCGTTGCGCAATCAATCGTACTTCCTCATCTATGTCAACAGAGTTTACCATCCGTCAACACGATATCAAAACGCGTCCTTTCAATCTTGCGGGTGCACTCCTTTGTTTCAGTATCCTTTAGGAACGTTTTGGAACTTGCCCCTGTTGTTGAATGAGAACATGTACTTGGATCCAATCCTGCAGTTCCACCTGATTTCACGTCACCAACAGCTTCATTGCCGGAATTCTTGCTGCATTCGAACGCTGGCTTTATAACCCGCCCTTTTGCAGGGGGGCAGCACTTTCTGCATGGTGCAATGTCAACTGGTTTTGGACCCTCTCCCTTTAATTTCGTAAATAAAAGCCGGGCGCCAATCCAACAAGCCCATCATTCATACAAGTTCACTTCAACAATGACTTGGTAAATTGTTCCTGCCATACGGAGGGGTACAATGTGAGGAACAGGAGGACGGTTCTGCATATCGAGGATCCATACCTGTGCCTGTCTCAAGGCTTGTGCAATCGTCTGTTCTGTGATGGGCACGCCACCAGCTTCGGCCGCATCCTTCTTTGTTACTCTAGCCGCAATTTGTGTCGAGTCTGATTCGAGAATGATGCTAAAAGTAGTGGCCACATGAGCCTCCAGTGCAGCTGCCAAAGGATGGGGAATCCACAAAAAGCATCGCCGGCTCAGGCTGATTCTCAGCGTGCGCTTCGCACAAAATCCGAGGTCCATGGGTGTGGAAAGTATACGAAGTCCATTGCCATCCTTATGATCCACGTCACTGTATGCCCATCCACGGTGTCCGCCAACAATACACGCAAGACCCGAATTGGTCCATCGCGACCGAATTAACTACAGAGTACAAATGGACGCTCCCACAAACGGTAGAGTCTGCGTTTGCACACAAAACGGCAAAGTTAGGTAAGAGCTCACCCGTCGTCGATGGTCTCATCCAGCGCGAGAAAAACGAGATCCGCGCTCTCGAGAATGGCGCGCTTCTCGACCTGCCCGCTGTTTGTGTTGAGGATAAAAGTGAGCAAGGTCGCAAGACAGATCCGCGCATCATTCAAGGCGCAGGCACGTACTTGAGCAGCATGGAAAGTGCCTCATAGAAGGCTTGCAGGACGGCGGACAGGATGAGCTCGTTCTCATCCATTGTGCCGACAAAGTATATGAAGGCATCGTGCGAGTTCTTGTAGACGACTACCTGGTTGTCCAGCAGAACAATGTCGCCTGCAAGAATCGAGTTAAGGTTTTAGGCGGGTTACGAGAAGAACATCTCGGATGTTGAATGCGCGCGAGAGGAGGAGAACAAGGCGAGACGGGACGCACTCTGCAGCTTCTTGGTCTTGTCAAACAGCGCCTTCTCAAACACCCGCTGGTCCTTCAGGGTCGGGTAATCTGGTGCATAGTACTTGGACAGCAACCGCTTCCCCTCAGAGTCGAGCACAATCACAGCTTTCACTGTGTACAGCGCCAGGGTGGCAGGACCCGATTTCACCATCTTTCCTTCATCAAAATAATTCTGCGTCCTCTTCCCTTTTTCAACGAATAAAATAAACAAGCGGACTCTTGCAATCCTACACTTCAACTCCATCTTTCCCGTGTCGTCCGTCTCCTCACTTTCTCCGCTTCAAAGAAACAGGGGCTCCGTCCACATGCTTCAACACCCCACTCTGCTGGTAAGAAAACTCTTCCATCGTACCCACAACTCCACTCGCATCAATTCCCTCACGTCCCTTGACTGGCGTCAGTTCAAACCGCCTCACCACCTCCGCAACAGCTACCTTCGTGACGCTAAGGGCAAGCCTCTGAGCTGGGCAGCCGAAGTGGCCATTTCCAAAGGGCATGAACGCAGCCTGGATGGGCGCAGGGGTGTCCTCGAGAGCGGCCTTGAGCGTCTTGACATTGTCCGCCTTGGAGATTTCATCCGTGGGCACATATTCAAAGGACGCGAAGCGAGAAGGGACAAATGCGTTGCGATCTTGACCGAAGCTATTTTCATTGCGCATCGTGGAAAGCAAATCAACGGCAATGTGGCAACCTATTTTTTCAATGACAGGACGAATGTAAGTTTGCGACGATTCGGTTGCAAACAATAGCCCACCTTTGGGGAGAGACCATTGACCGCCACCACCTGGAAGCTTGTATGCATTTTCGTTGCTCGACCGGTTGTAGCTGACAGCCTGGGGTGGAAGCGTTCTCAAAGCTTCAAGCACGCACGCATTGAGGTGCTTGAAAGAAGTGAGGTGTGACGTAGTGAGGGCAGTCTTCAAGTTCACTTTACTGAGCTCTGACACAATGAGCTTCTGGTTCGCAGGAGAATGAGCAAGTAGGAGAAGCAAGTGAGGCACAATAGAGTAAAGAGGCGATTGGGCGGATGCTTGGACTCTAGAGGAACATTGAGTGAATAAGCTACCAAAACCATAATTTCCCAGCTTGCAACTGCGAAACAAAGTCATACCCGTCTAAAAGGTCGAAAATTCCCTGCCATCCTACTTGATCAAGCTCAACGCCCTCCTCCAAAGCATCCATGGTTTCTTTAATAATGGCACCAGCAACACCACCACGAATGTTTCCCTGCTTAAATTCTTCAAACATTGACTTGAACTCCGCTTCGACAATGACGCGGGCCTTTGCCTTAGCATTTTTGCGGATGATAAATTCCTTGGAGCCCGGAAGGAAGGGCACAAATTCGGAGAAAGGAACATGCTCGCGGAGGAGGTCAAAATACCACGCATAACCTATGCATGGTTCAAGTAAGAAATCTGCAGACAGGATTCGACAGCAGCAAGTATGAGACTGAAACTCACCCGTGGGGAGGACGAACGTCAAATTTGAGAGGCAGCGCCGCGCCTCAACAATTCTTTCACGTCTCTTAGTCTGCTCAAGGACTTTGTCAGCGCCTGTGTTGGCAACCTCTGCGGGGGTCGGGATCCCCAAGACCCAAAGGGCCACAGTGTCAACCCACAACTCCTCGAAGACGGGAACCAGATCCAGATTTTCCTTGTCTTTCACGGCCTGATCCATTTCTGGGAAAGTCTCGGAAGAAAGGCGGGCTTGAAGATGGGCCAGGAGGTTATTGACAAGGTCGGGGTTGTTGAAGACCTTGACAAGGAGCTGGTGGGCCTTCATATGGGCCTCATCGCGCAAGGCTAGGACGCCCTTGGGTTCGCAGTTATAGGCATCGCTGTTGAGGATAAGAGTAAGCTGGTGAGTGAGATTTGGAGAACGAAAGAATGTAATTGGGGGACAGGTGGGAGACGTTTGCACCCATCCAACCCCCGTTCCGGCCACAAACGCACCGTTTACACTTGAACTTGTCCGAGAGAACGATCGAGGCCGTGTTGGGATGCGTGGCGACCACGAGCGGTGCGGCCGAGACCCACTTAACATGGTACGCGCCGAGCACCGCCGCGTCGCGCAGAAGCTGCGCAGGCATCGTCAGGGCCTTGCGCGTCAGTGCGGCGAGCGTGATTCCGTGCTGCGGAACTCCGCTCCCGTCACGGGAGTTCACGATGTTGTCAGCCTGCTGCTGGATCAGCATCTTCCACCACAGCGAGATACCCGCCACGCCCGCGATCAGGAACGTGACCAGGTTGTTCTTGACCCAGTCCAGCACTGAGATAACGAAGTTGATTTCCCCAAACCCAAACATGCCGTTCCTGGTGTCGAAAATATACGGAAAGTTTGTTGGATCTCATCACTTTTGTGACCCGTCCTTCCCTCCCTTCAACGCCACCAATTCAATCAAGTCCGGTGGCGGGAATTTTGGCCGCTGCATACGTTATCCAAACGCCCCTCTTCAAGAGGATTCATCATCTCTCATGTTTATTCAACATACAACGCGACAGCTTCGCAATATTTGCGTCCTTATTTTTTACGGGGAGACTTCCGTTGCTTTGTTCCAGATTAGTGACCAAGCTATTGCAGTTGGAAATATTAAAAGTACCTTGGGTGAATCCTGGCTCCCAGCAGAGTCAGAGTTGGATGGAACGACAGAAAGATGCTGCGTGCCAAACATAATCAATGAAACTTTTTTTTTTTTGAGACAGAAACAATTACAATCTGTAACTCACTTTCACGGGTGATTCTTTTGGAGTCGCAGCACTTCCAGACGCAGCTTTCCGAGCCGGCCTTCTCAGAGGAAATTCTTCCTCGCCTTCAGACTTGTATTGATCAGCCTGTGTAGTTTCGTCATTCATGCTATCACTGGAGTCGAAAGAATTAGGCGAATCCGAGACCGAAAGCGAGGCCGTACTCTTCATCTTCCTGATTCGAAGCCTCCTTGTACTTTTTTAATCCACCCTTGGCACCTCGATGCGAAACCGACCTGGAGATCAGTACAACAAGTCAGTTGGTTGTTGTTTTTGCGATTTCAACCGCGACGCACCGGGGTTCCACAAACGCAGACACTGGCTCAGACTTCTTCTTCTTTCGGGCACCATCTCCGGTTTTGCTCGCACGATTAACCTTCGCTGCAGTAGCCTTACGCTTCTTTTTGCTTCCAGCGGCTGACTTGTTTGCAGCACCTGCTTCCTCGTCGTCGTCATCAAAGTCAGCCATATCTTCGTCATCGTTTTCAATGCTTCTATCCTTCTCTGCCTTGGTCAATGACCGTCTTTTGGGGGCCGATACCTGGGAAATTTACGTCAGAACGGCAATTGGTTTAATAGATTTGACCTACTTTGCTCTTTTGTGAGTTGGCGCTCTGGGTGCTTTGCATCCAGTTCTTGGACAAATAGCTCCGCTTGACGTTCTACTCATGGACAATTTAAAAGATGTTAGAGAAAAAAGTGGACACACCTCGTTGGCCGCCTGTTGAGGCAACTTTTTGAAAAGCTCGCGGTTGATGGGAATGACGTCTGGGAATGTATCCAGAGTCCAAAGGTGTTGCTTACAATGTTCCTGGATCAAAAACTGACTCAAATCACAAACGTGATATAAGGCCTGGATGATCGATTCATGAGGTCAACTGTATGGACCTGAACAAGGAAACTAACGTCGGAAGTTTCTGCATGAACATCTACAACTGTCTTGAGCTGCGCGACGGAGTGAAACAGGAAAGCGGCGTTCTCAGAAGTGGCAACAATATCCAGGAAAAACTGGATGTATCTGCAACAAACCAGGAAAACATAAGCACAAGAAGCGCAAGTAACAAGGGGATGAAACTCACTTTGCCGAAAGATTAATGTCTTCATTCTCAGTACCAAAGTCAGGGTGATGAGCGACCATATGGATGACGCCCACTAAGCCAGGTTCCAGGTTTACCCCATCATCTGCGATGAATCAGTGAAGAACATCTACTCAAAGGGGCTTTATTCACTCACCAGACTTTGACGCTTTTGCGAATCTACTAAGAAAAGTCTTGGCCTGCCAGCCATGCGCAATTGAAGAAATGATCACATCGACAAGGCAGGAACCTCACCTTGATTCGAATATCGTCATCAGGCTCCAGAGCGGCCATGCAGAGTACAACTATATACTTGAAAGCGATATTCTTTGCTTGCAGATACTTGCGGAGTCGATCCACAAATGCATCGCGAATTTGCCAATTGGGATCCTGGATTGTCAGCATCAAACGATTCCTTTCTGGAACAGTAATCATTTTTTCGCAGGCTTCAATACGCAAGAGTTTTAGCATGGAAATAGACGCAGTCAGGCGTAGATGAGATTTGAAGGCGTTACTGCATGTGAACACAAGATGTATGAGTGACTTTCAGGCGCCATAGCAGGCAACCACTGACCAAGTAACGCCCTTAGTTTGTGGTACCATTTCACCCTCGTTATCCAGGAGGGTGCCAATAATCTTGAACAGGGGTCTCGCCATCAGTTGCACCGTTTCAGCAGCCGCATTGGCGCAACCGCGAACGCGATTCACGAGAAGCTTCAGACCCAACACCTACCTCCTGGTTTAAGGCACCCCCAAGACTAACCGGAATGCATCAACACGCACCTTCATGACGCCTTCAATGTGCAAATACTCAAATTCTATCCAATCTTCGTCATTGTGAGGGTCTTTCTGCAATATGTACACCATCATGCACTGAAACTCTTGGAAACACCATCCACAAACCTCAATATGCGTTTTGAGCAATATTTCTTTCAAGACTAGACTGCTGACACCCTCTTGAATAACAGCATACTCGTCCTTTGCGTACAGGGCAAACTGTGCTAGCGTCGCAAACCAGGTCGCCAACTTGGCTGGAGGCATGACATCCAATTCCATGTCATCGTCGTCCGCTTCTTCGTGTATGGACCGATTTGAGGATGTGCGAATTGCGTTGAGGACTAAGGAGGGCAGCTTGAGCGCTCCTCCGATCTTGTTAATAACGGCACTCCGTGGACGGGAATCACTCAAGAGCGCCAGAATTGTTCCAGCTTGCTTAGCTTGCACCATGCTGCCCCGTAAAGCCAGGCCCACAATCACGTCCTGCTCAGGCCTGTCAAAACCAATACAGGCCATCAGCATACAACACAAATAAAGACGTTGAATACAAACTTGGATAAGACCACATCTTTTGGCATGGCCTTAATGAACTTGGAGAGAGCCTCAAGGGATTCAGAAACTACCATCATAGCCTCAGTAAGCTTCTGACGAACGTGGAAGAGGACCCACCCAAACTCCGATCATCGGACGTCAACAGATGCAAAAATTGCTTCAAGTGACTCCCATAAACTCCAGGAAACACGGCTGCAATTCGCTTGATCAAGCCCTCTGCTGTTGCCGCCAACCGGCTCAAGTCCATATCAACAGTGGTCTCCATCATTGAAATTTCTGTCGACTTGCTGTGTCGGGCTGAAGAAGATTGAGCCACTTCAATGAGCCTCGGAATGGACGATTTGCCAACAATTGCTAAAGATACTCGGCGAAGAATTACGACAAATGTTTCAGTAAGACCCGAATGAAGTTCTAAGCGCTTGATTATTTCTTTCTAGAGTGAGAACTTTTTCAGTCCAGGAACTCGGAAGGAAGAGCGACAAAAAACTACTCACGCCATTCTTGGCAATTGTTTTGAAATCGGCAGACTCGTTCATAAGCGCCCGAAATAGCTTATATATGCGATTCTCATTATGTTTAGCGAACTTTTGGAAATGTGATGCTGCCTTTTTCTGATCAGGAAACCTGGCTAAAAATATAGGTGTCGCGCTTAGCACTTGGCCAGGGAACATCCTCGATATACGACCGAAACTCACATGCCAAATGGATAATTATTTGGTTCAATGAGGACTCGACCACTCCGTCGTCGTTGTCCACGATACCGCCCTGAAAAGCAAATGCGTCAAGCGCAAATGTGTGGAGCTTCTTCACTCACGTTCCACTTCTCACAAAGCTCAATAAACATCATGAAATCTTTCATCGACCTGGACGAGACGGATTAGGAAGGACAACTAGGCCCATGCGAGTGTACTACGCACACAGCCTGACGGTCAATCACGTTTAAGAATGCCTTGTATTGTTTGTCCGTGAGAGCGCCCACAATGCGCAACAGGCGATCCGTGCGTTGAACGTCATCATAGCTGTACACAAAAATATCTTCATGCAGGACACGCTCCATGATTATTCTGTAGGGGAGCAACGTTCAGGGACATGAGGAACCCTCCAGCAGAAAAAACAACTCGCCTTGTTTCTAAGTCATCTAAATATGCAAGCTCAAGGATACAGCCTGGAATCCAACCATACTTTTCCGCGGCTTGACTTTCGTCCGCAACACTGACGACGGCTTCCACTCAACATGTCATTTGCCCTAATGCATACGAAAACTCACATATCCGCATATGTGATCTTGAAAACATTCGAAAGAGACTGAATGGCCTCCGCGCGAACTGACATCTGGCGCCCGAATTTTCGATTGCAATATTAATTGGATGCCAATTCAGACCGAAAGGCAAAAAAAAGAAAGGAGAATTCCAAGTCGATTGTACCTTTTTGTCCTTGCACCGATCCGCTACGTGAAGCAGCATATCGCGTGGTACGTTCGTCAATGACACAGATTCGAGCTGGCCAACGACCTTCATTGCTGTCACGCGTACTTTTTCATCCGGATCGTAAAATTTTTGCTCCATTCCGGCTGTTTGTTTGATCAATGTAACGTCAGTTAAGCAACTGCTAATTAACCGAAACTCGATCCAAGAAAATGCACACCGACTATATCAGCACACAGCTCTGGGTGGTGTCGGAACGCGTCTGTGGCAAACTGCACCCAGAGTATGCGAATCGGTGAGCTCTTATCATTACGCCTGCGAAGTAGCGTTTTCATAATGAGCTAAAGCAAGCAGCGCATTACAATCGTGTGGAAGCGACTTCACCTGTCGCACCACACTTTCCAAATCGCAGGGTATTGAACGGCCACGCGCGATCCTGAGTCCATGAATATCTTCCCCAACACGTTAATCGAGAGTTCGCGAACTTTTTCATCTTCACACTATGACAAAAATGCGTTACACTCGGAAGTAATGCATAGAGGGAGAGAGGTTACACGCTCACCCGCAATTGATCCTCAAACAGCGGAATGACATTCTGCAACACACCCATGCAGTGCTTGTTCATTTCCAGAATAAGGCGATGCGCATGCTTGAACTCGGCATGTGAGTTTCCACGTCCACCTTCTTCCTCCAACTCTTCCTCGTCGTCATCCTCGACGGCCGCATAGACACCGCTTCCACGCATCAACTTCATGGACTGGTAAAATAGGTCGCCAAAGTGCTGTTGGAATCGAAGCGGTCTGAAGAATTAGGAAACGCAGGCTGTGTGAAACAAAAAGTGTCACCTGACAAATGTATCGCTGCAGTTTGTCCGTGGATGCATTACATACGTCTATTGCCAGCTGCCGGCACATGTTGTTGTTCGGCTATAAAGCGGAACGCGTCGCGTCAACACTTAAACAAAAAACCACGACGACACACACCTTGTCGAACTGGGCTATGATGATTTCAATGATTTCATTACTAAGCGTGGCGCTTTCATCGACGAGACATGACAGAATCTGAAGAAGGAATGCGTATACATTCTTTTGGAAGTCGGCGCTGAAACACGGTAGGTGTATGAGCCAAACGGACTGAGCTCATTCGAGCTTGGGCTTACCGAACAAAGGAAAAAATGTCACGAAACAGCGAGACAATGAGTTCGTCGGCATTGAGGTCCGTGAGCAGAATGATACTCTTGACAACTGCGAGCGACTCTAGCAGATAATAATAGTTTTCAAAGTACGGCCCATCCGTATCGGCAATATGCGGAAGTTGGTTGACGAAGAGGGAGAAGATGCTCTATAATACGGGTGTTTGAGAATGCGCATGGTTTCGGTGGGCAGTGAACCTTGAGCTGTGTCTGATTGTAAGGTGCGTCGGGCGCAAAGAGTCTGAGCACATCTGCTAGCGAGCAGGCGACGAGAGAGCGGACGCCCTTGTCCCTGTGACCGAGCAGCGAGGGCTGCACGAGATGCGAGGCCGTTGCTTGGACGGTGGCGAGGTCGACCGTCTCCTGCTCGAGCGCGGACAACTGCGAATGCAGGTCCTGTATATATACATTTTAAGCAGCAGTAATGAGGTGGAGCCACAGGAATGGGCCTGGAGGAGGGGTTTGTCCGATCCAATCGGACAACCAATGGTATTGCGCGCACCTTGAGGCGCGCCACGAGCTCGTTCGTCGAGAGCGGCTTGGCAGCAGACAGCGGAACAATATGCTTCGAAGCCACGGATGCCACGGATGCCGTCGACGCGCCAACACGACCGCCACCACCATGACGACTCCCGCTCCCACTCCCACCGCCTCCCGCAGACTCCTCCGTCACCCGCTCCCCCTTCTTGCGACCTTTCTTGCTCGCTCCGCCGCGGGGCACAGCCTCACTCCCCTCCTCGTCTTCAAAGGCGTATGGGTCTTTGGACGTCATCGGTTTTTCTTTCTCGTCTTGCAGAAATCCATCCAAGCAACCGCGTGTCCGAAACAAACAGATTCTTCGTTCTTTTCTTGTTCACGAAGTCGGCGAGCTGAATATCTTCTAACTAAAAGGACAGCATCGCGTCCGATCCGCGGACGGGCTTATAAACAAGTAAACCTGAAGCAGACGCACGCTTTCCCGAGTCTTACTCGTTTCTTTCAGCATGAAGTACACGTTCGTTTATACAGATTCGCCTCACTGGCCCCGGCTTCGCTCCTAATATACGTGAAGCAGGTATGAATCTATAAGGGCTACAATCTATAATGTGGGTCGGGTATTAATTTTTAGCTCCAGTTAATGTTTTAATTTAAGAGGAGATTATTCTTATATTACTAGTATCCTACTATTTTTCAAGTGTTAAATATAGTTACCATATCCGCTTTGGTCAAATGCGTGCAGTTGCCAAGGCAATGGTGTTCTAGGCACTGAGCTGATACTTGGGAACTTTTAAGGGTCATGTCTGTCATGATTCAAATGCAACAAGAAGTATGCTGGTGCAAACGAGGCTGCCGAGGATGCCGAGGATGAGATTGGAGAACGAACTAGTAATTCTGCTGGTCCCATCTACGATTCCCACCTGCCGGTCCCACTTGCCAGATTCTCTCGACACAGCAGCGACAAAGTATACAAAATGCAGTCAGACCAAATCAGTGGAAGCTCACCTATGATGCTGCATCTCAAAGACCCTGATACACTTGCACCTGTGTGTTCATGCTTTTTTGCGATGCGGTCATCACGGACATTGCCACTGCTTCCTTAGGATACTCTCAGAACGAGGACACTTCGAGCTTCGTGGACAGGTCCATCAACCACTAAAAATGGGTAAAGATCGACTGGAGAAGCTCCCAGCATAAATGGTGAGAAGACGCAATCCTAGCAGGCCTACTTCACGAACGATTTTTGAAGCGACAAGGGTAGTCGGACTTTGGAATGGAGGATGTCATTGAGTCATTGGCGCTCTGCGACATGGACAGCGAACCAAGTTCAGGAGCACTATAGGGAATGAATGGATTGGACTTGGAGTCCTACTCTTGCCATTGATTAAACTTTTCTTCACATTTATTCAGTTCATGACGTCAGCTCCATTCTGCATCGTCCGATTCAGACATTAGACTGCTATCATCACTCATCTCTAAAGCGGCACGTCGTTTCAGAATCTCAGTTATGTCATGTCGCGGGTTTCCGGTTCCAGTGATTGCGGGATGAGGAACAGTTGCAGTCTGTCGCAAAACTTGCTTTGATTTAAAAAATCTAATTTCATTGAGTAACCGATGAATTCGAAGGTTGGGCTCCAATTCCTCCTTCGCTTTCCCATCACGTCCGTCGTCGTCAGGAACGAAACTTTCTGTATCGACTAATTCGTTTCCTTCTCGCGTATCATTTCGGGATACCTCTGGCTCCGTGAAATATGTTGAACGTGTGACGATGACCGAAGGTATCGGCAGAAGTGGTGCCGGGGGAGGAGGCGGGGGTGGAGGCGACGAGCTGGTTGGTGTGATGGGAGAGACAATTTCCAAGGGAAGGAAATTCTCGCGGTCCGGGAGGTGCTCGCCATGATTGGCCTTCGTCTCCAGCGTCGATTGTGCAACAACATCGCTTTCACTGACAGGGAAGGCTTCCTCCGTGGGCTGCAATAAATCAGAGTCAGAGGGGCATCGCTTGTAAGGCAAATTGTGAATGAACAAACATGTCTGTGTTTGCGTGTTTGACGCCTCGCCACGCGCTCTCCTCGTTCTTTTCGCACCACTGATTCCCATTCGCGCTCGAAGAAAGACGGATCCGAGAAAATCTGGACTCAACAGTGATAAACAATCGCCTCTTTGATCGCCTCTTTGAGCCTAATTACCTGTGCCCCGCTTCGTCCATCCGTGCGAAAAACATCAAGCAACTGGAGCTGCGGTGCCGGATGACAGGCATCGAGCAGCTCCCGTAATTGGATGGGTTCGGACTTCACAGTGAAGCACCAGCGCTGTTTTGATTGGGTGGGCTTGTCGAAGCGGGGAGTGAGGACATACAGCACCCCAACTTATCCGATATCAGCAACAGCATATCAGGTACCTTACTATGTGAGTACTCTGAAAGCATATTCTGGTTGTGTGGTTTCCAGGAAAGTTTGTCAGAAGGCAATGCAGGCATCATGCATGCCTTGCCCCACGAATGCCGCTTTAAACACCCGGGTGCGCTGCATCAGCCTAGGCAAAATTGCCGCCCGACGCCTATTGCACTGGCTCCAGAACCCTCAGTCTTCATTCGCTATCGTGTGCATGATTGTGCCTTAAGACAGATAATAGATCACTCTGCGCTCCCACGGCCGCATATGGAAAGCTGGAACTAATCACTGGAGCGCCCCACACGCTGGAGTGGCCTTGCCCCAAGAAAAAAATTGTTTTTGCCTCAAGTTCATCATTCAAAAGCCCCTTCCCTTCCGATTGCAGACAAATTGGACCCATCATGCTCACCAAACCAGTGTCAGAGTTCGCCCATGGCTTCAATGCCAGTCTGCATATGACGGCGGATCATGATGGTACACCTACATCGCCGTCCTCCACGTCCCTTTCCGACGACTCTGTACCCACCTCTACCAGGCGGTTCCCTTGCAAGCATGAGGGCTGTGGCAAGGACTTCTCTACTTCGTGAGTATGGTGCCCGTTCTGCTCCGTCTGTGGGACCCTTCCTCAACCGTGCAAATTGGTTCTTTGGGGCACAGCGGACTATGACTGTGGGGTGTTGCTGGAGGTCCGACTTCCGCCTTGTGTCCTCCTAAAGCGAGTCACTAAGTGGAAGCGCGTGGTCAGAGTCGCATGGCCCTTCCTTTCTTTGTCGGAGCATCCTGATTCCTTGTAGCACACTGACAGTATTTCTTCACACAGTGGCCAACTCTCTCGACACAACCGCATTCACAAGGTAAGCTGTTGTTGATTTCATTAGCAGACATTGACGTGACTTCTTGCTTGGTCTCGTAGGGAATCAAGCGCTTCCAATGCGATGTAGAAGGTTGTGCGCGGACTTTCTTCCGAGCAGACAACCGCGAACAACATAGCCGATCTCACAAACGGCGATTGAGCCTGATGATGCTTCGAGAAAGCGAGAAAATTGCCTGCAAGGTCCTCTTATCGGGAGTGACGCGTGATCAAGCACCTTCCGCTTCCTTGTTTGCAGACACACTTTCTACCACACCGCCAACACCACCAGCAACCAATGCGCCATATGTTTATACGACTCCTAAGTACTCTGTCGGTAGTGTGAATCCATCCCATCCTCGACATTCGTTGCGGGTAAACAACCCATTGCCGGCCTGTGTAGTTCCATCCAGCATCACATCTGGTGTGATTGTTATCTCCCCCCACAAAAATTCTATCAAATTTCTTTGTGATTAGATATTCACCTTCGTGCCTTTCTCCTTGTGACATATTAGATCCTGTTCCTATTTTCCTGCCTCCTTCGTCTTGTTCCAAATTCAAACGGTGTGCGTTGCTGTTATAAAGATGCAATTATTTTAGTCGGATAAAGGTAAAGGGACAAGGAAATGTCACATGCATCGCCAAGCGAGCACGTCTCCTCCCCTCTACAACGATTCAAACCCTTCAATGAAGGAGCAATGATGGCCGCATAAACAAGGCTTTGGAGTAGAACTTGCTGTGTTCCATGAAATTTTCTATAACCCCAAGCTTAAAGAGGAGCACCATCGCTCACCATCCCGTCTGTTCCAACATGATTGACTATGCTTCGAGCACTGCATCAGAGGAATCAGCCGCGAATGTGTCTCAACGCAACTCGGGTTCTCCAGCTCATGAAGGAAAATTGCGCTTTCATTGCCTCCAATGCGCCAAGACTTTCTCCACGCAGGGCCACTTGAGCCGGCACAGCAGAATCCACTCTGGAGTGAAAAACTATACATGCAACGTGCCGGAATGTCACCATCGGTTCTCTCGTTCAGATGCAGCGAAGCAACACCGCGTTGCCCACTGGAGACGCTATTCCCATCAACCCATTATGTCGTATGACTTCAAAATACAAAGTATCTGCAATACGGTTTCTGGTCCCACCAATCTGACACAGCGAGTCCAAGGTTATCCGTCACCTCCACAGGAACTTCACAGGGAAACGCAATTACTGCGAGCTCCAATCTTACCGTCCTCTCGCACCATTTCAAAGACCTCCATTTCTTATCTGATTGAATAAAGTCATGTAATATTCTTGATCATTTCTTGTCGACAATATCAAGCACAATGGACTTGTGCAAAGGCGGCTCGCAAACCTCCCAGCTTGGGCACACGTCCCTGTTTTCAGGTACTGCTCTGATTGGGTGGCAGACAAATGCTTGTGCAACGCGTAGGAAATACGAACATCCTGGGAAAAACAACGACGAGTCAAATTGGCCAGCAATGAAGCCTTGCGGTGGATTGTATTCATTCGTTTCACTTGCATGGGTAACCTCATGAATAAACGAGCAGCGGCGGTCCATCTTTCAACGGAAATTTAATTGCGATTCTGTTGACCAGCAATTTTCATTTTCGGCAGTATGGGGTCCAATCCGACCTATCCCACGCTCCTTGAGTAGGCACGCAGAAGCGAAGGTCTTGTCCTGGATTATGAACGATTTTGGCGCCTTTCCTGGTGTGCCCCCTGCACTTTTCCCACAGGATTGCCCTAGGGTTCGAGCCGCATCGCCAGAAAAGTGGAGATGTAACTGGGTTGGACGGAGATCCAAACGAGTTCGTTCAACTCCTGTTATGAAATTTCAAGCCAGCCAGTAGGAAGGGAACGGAAGGGTCAAATGAAATTTCCCGATCGACGTATATGAATCGACAGGATAAACGAGACTCGAGTCAGCAAGCCCCTCATCCCATCATGCATCCCAACATCTACTCTAACTCCGCAGCAACACACGTCTCTACTCCCGACTTCAGCTACGTTCCAATGACCCCGCAGTCTCTGAGTGACGAGCTTCACAGCGCTGAGGAGTTGCGGCACCAAGATGAATCAACCAAGGGAAGCCCAGACTTCAAGTTGCGCCAGCTGTCCCAGGCGGCCCTTATGACTCCCCCGCAACGTCACCGTTTCAAGTGCACCCATCCGGGGTGCCCGAAGAACTTTTCCACCAATGGGCACCTGAGTAGGCATATGATGATCCACGTCAGCAACCAACGCTTTCCCTGCACTGTGCCCGGTTGCGAAAAAACCTTCAGCCGGTCGGATTCTGCGAACCACCATAGCAGAAACCACAAACAACGACTTCAAGCATCGGCCAGTACACCCCAATACCTCAGCAACAGCACATCTAGAGTAGACCGAAGTGTTGTTCGTCTGTCCCAGCAACCTCTATCCCTCCAACAGCATTCAATGCCGGTTTCTGCGTCGAACCAATCATTTCAGCCTGTCTTTCACCAGGCCCAACCTGTTGCAAAAACTTCCATTTCGTTTCTGATTGACTGAATCACATGCATTGAATTTCCGTACAAATGATGCTATTAAACTCTTTAATTATTTCATTTATTTTTGGGTTAGTTTGGTGTCTATGCCCACTTGAGTAATCTGTTGGTGCTGGTCGCTCTGTCGATGTGTCACAAGCTCGAACGCAATTTTCCCGAATCTTGGCTGAACCATCCAACAACACGCAACCATCAGTGGCGAATGCATCTGTGGTCTCATGGCCTGCCAAGGAAGCCGCAGCTAGCCATAGGCGCACTATTATCATAGAGGAAGCAGGCCACACCCTTTCCCGGAAGAAGGCTGTGGCAAAGACTTGCCCTCCACAAACGACTTCTGATCCCCCGACCGAGAGGCCACACAGTGCAGCTCTTCACAAGCGATATTTGATGCGCTAGCAGGAAGGAAAGCAGCATAGTGCCTCACTCCCGTTGCTTCTGTCACTACTCTCTCCCTGTCAAGCAAGCAAGATACACTCCATCCCCCCCCCCTTCAGTGTGTTTGGTCCTTCGGCCATCGTTCCATACACTCAACCGCGCTCCCCAGTCTATCAACGCATACAAGTACGTGATGTTGTTGGCACGGTTCAACCACAGGGTACCAAGACTTTTTCCTTTGGTGTTGTGGACTGATTTCCACATTACCTTCCTTTAGTCACGTAGTATTGCACAAAATTGAGTATTCGTGAACGTGAGAACTTCTTTGGGAGACTGTATGACTGGCTCCTATCATCACCTTTACAAGTCATGCAGTCGCGTGGAAAGTCTGTACGCCCAAGCGCTGGATAGCCAAGAATGCAATTTCGCTCCTGTGACTGACTATACACGAGCCCTCTGACAACTGGAGAAGACATTGTAAGCACGGTGTGACAGCCATGAACGATACTTTCAAGGAATGCGGGAGTTCACAGTGTTTCAATAGTAGAGAAAATGTCATTCAGTCGAGAAAGTGGCGAAAATGTCAGTTGGAACGAGGATGCAGGAAAGAACGAACAAAAATTTTACAACCAGTTTGAGCCGTGTGCAAGTGTTTCCTTCCAGCCTTTCTCATCCTATGGAAGACATGAGAAGCACGAAAGGGTAACCAATCTACCGTAAGCCTGTACATGATGCTGCCATGTTGCGGGTCAAGCAAAAGAATCTGTATCCTTGGCGTCCTTTGCAATAAATCCAACAAGGATGAAAATTTTAGTGCCAGCTTGGATCCATAAATTTGTTGTTTCCCATAGAGAGTAACTGCTGCGCATACAAGGCGGCAAAATGGATGACTGGATGCACATGCAAGGCTACATTGGCGACGGCGCTGCTGGTGCCACGTTCACTTCCCCTGCCTCGCCTTCACGGTCCCGATCTGGCGGCAAGCGGTCCTTCTGCAAATGGGAAGCATGCAACAAGAGCTTCTCTACTAGGTGATTAGTTGTTTCACTTCTTGGATGCACTTACTGCGCACTTGAGTTGCTGTGCTGACTCACCAAGCTTGTATCGCTGCAGTGGACACCTCGCACGGCACATGCGACTACATTACGGAGAAAAGAAGTTCAAATGTGATGTGTGCGAAATGTCCTTCTTTCGGAACGACAATTTGACGTGAGTGGGCTTGTGGCTTGCCTAACCCTTCTCAGCACGCATCTGACTCAGCTTTTCAGGCAACATAAAAAGTCGCATCGAGACGAGACCCATTATTTTCTCTTCCGTTCTCATCGGAATAATTTAAATCATAATTAATCACATGTCCCTGTCTTTGGACGCCAGTGCCAGAACAATTCCTGCTATCAATAATTGACTGTGCCTTCGGAGAGTGTCGGCTGCCACGTCTGCCGTCCTACTGAGGTCATCTACTTCGACATCATCGTCTACATCGTAGAAGATATGCTCCTCAATTTCAAGATTGCATTCACACACCTCGTCTTTCCCAAGTTTGAGAGTCTTCTTCGTCACCCAACCAGAACTTGAACCGACGTTACGTTGCGATCGAGACTCTTTGTCCCGACCAATCATCATGAATCTACCGCTTTCAATTTCTCCAGTCAATGAAAAAATTGGTTTGTGGAGTGCGGAGGAAATGCCATCCGCATGTACCGTGATTTTAAAGGTGGATTCCAATACGATTTGACCCATAGGTACTAGGTTTGAATACATCATTGTGTGAGCGCAGACATTGAAGAATGAAAGATTCTTTTTGTTTTGCATTATTTCTAGAACCTCCGTCCGCCGATAATCTTCTCTTAGATCGTTCAGGGTTATGATCCTGGAATAATAGATAATTAGGATGATCAGCGTTATTATCAATTATAGTTCACCTTTCCGTTTCCCATTTTGTCAAGTCCACCTCAAAGACCCGCTTCTGTGTGTGATGAATGAAAACCTTCATCTTTTCGTTCGTCATGTGAATGTAGAATTGCATCATTTTCATGCCTTGCTCTTCGCTGAAGGTCCGTACGTGTTCCTTTTTGTTCAAATTGAGGGCTGTCTCGATTGGGAGGGTTGGATCGCCAAACAAGGCAGCTGCAATACTCTGCGCAGAATTTTTAAGATCTTTCTCATCTTTCATTGAAATAGTGGATCCACGGCGGGAATTGTTGGCTTGTTGCCGCCCCACAATGCCTGACATCGGCTCTGTGACCAAGAGCAAGTTCTCTGTATCCTTCAGGAGAAACGACTTGGTCCGAGCAATCGATTTTTTTCGCCTGATGGCCACCTCATTGGCATCCATGACATCATCTTCATCCTTTTTTTTGAGGAATTCTGGCATTTCTGGCCAACCGCTGTCAGATGGACTGGATTTCACTTCGCGCATGGATTTGGACCGCACAAACGGCAGTTTGTTTGTGCCCTTGCTTTGATCAGTTTGATTGAAAGTAGAGGGATCAAAATGAGGTACTGGTTGGGCTGGGCCTAGAAATGCGGCGCTAGGAAATTCCGCGATTCCCCTCGACAAGCTTCGGGTAATTTTTTCGCCTTCTGGAGAATCCAATAATATTGCATCCACGTTGGGTAGATCTCTCTCAGCGCTCTTGCTTGTTGGTGACGCGTCGGCCCTAACAGCTGTTGTTTTGGAATATGCTTCAGAAGTAGATTTCGGACGCTTTATCATGCTTATGACACGCCCTAGGAAATTCGGGGACTTGGTGAGGTTTGATGTAGGTGACTTTTCTGCATCGTCTGCGTGAAAGGAAAGAGGACGTAATTTCGGTATCGTTGCAGGGCGTGATCTTGGTTTCAGTGCATCCGCAGGACCATCTTGGGCTGATAATTTTACTAAGACATCGGTCATTGCTTCAATGAGGCCATGGGACTTGATTTCGTTTGCATGCTTGCTATCCTCGGCAAGTGATCTGAGCTCTTTTATCATGGCGGTGAACAGTTTTCGAAGAACATCCCGGATTGCGATTGTTTTAGACATGTATGAATTAAGAGTCATGCGTTTAGAAGCAGGAGCCGAGGTTGTGCAGAATTCCGAAATCAAGGGAACAATCTCATGTTCTGAGTTTGGGATCATTTGAGCTAGGCTTTCTAAAAGAATGGCCACTATTTCGACTTGCTTTTTGAGAGGCTCTGGCTCTACTTTTGAAAATGTCGAGGTGTCTTCTGCTGTTGCAGCGATTTGAAGGAGTGATTGGGTCTCTGTCAACAGCCCAACCACTACGTTTTTGATCATACTCGTCGAATTAGATGGCGTTGAGTCTGTAGATTCTGGTCGTGGTTGTACGATCGATTTTGACATTTGCTTCCGGAGGACTTCTGGAAAAAGACCGAATCTGACGGATGAAGATTGGTGGCACGTGTAGGAAACTCTGGATAGCGGAAACCGCATACCGAGCGGCGTGTGCGGCATCGATTCACTGATTGAATGAATGTTGAATGTTCAGGACAAGGGAGCCGGAAGGGAGGATCCGGGTTCCGAACCGGTACAAAATTCGATGTCAGCTCACACCGGCCAATCACCCCCAAACAAGAAACAGCACATGTCTCCGGTCACTGTCATTGTCGTTGGCGCCGGCCAGCGTGGCAATGTGAGTGGATCCTGCGCTCTCGCTCGTCGCTGACGTACCGTGTGCGTGCATTGGGCCGATCAGGTGTACGGCGACTTCTGCAAGCGCAACCCTTCGCTCGCAACAGTTGTCGGCGTGGCCGAAACGCATGAAAAGCGACGCAGCAACTTCGTGGCAAAGCATGCGATTGCAGCCGAAAACGTGTATGATGATTTCCGGTCCATTCCGCGAGGCCTTGCTCAGGTAAATGCGCACGGACCCCGGCCTTTGGTCACCAACCTGACACTCACCTTCCTAAAACAGGCTGCAGTCGTTTCCACCCTCGACGATCTGCACGTGGACATGGTGGTCCATCTTGCCTCCCTAGGTTTGTGAGCCACTGGGTATCCTCGAAGGAGCTTATGTATATTGGCACAGGTTACCACATTATGTGTGAAAAGCCAATGGCCACTACTCTTGCGGACTGCGAGCGCATGCGCACAGCTGTGAAGGACAACAGCGTCCTGTTTGCGTGTGGTCATGTGCTCAGGTTAAATACAATGAATACAATGAAGGTCGCGTCGCTGTGTGCTAAATATTGTAAACATCAGGTACTCACCTTACACGAGGGCCCTTAAGAACATACTCGATGCCGGTGATATCGGAGACATTGTCAACATCAACCACATAGAGCCTGTCGGCTGGTACCATTTTGCTCATTCATTCGTTAGAGGCAATTGGCGCAATGAGGCACAAACATCATTTTCGCTCATGACCAAATGCTGCCACGATATTGACCTCTTGCTCCACTACATGACCCCGAACAAGGCCACCCGTGTCTCCAGTTTCGGCGGCCTCTACCACTTCAAGAAATCTCAAAAGCCCAAAGAAGCAGGCATCGCCAAAAACTGTTTGGATTGTAAGCTAAAGGATTCGTGCGCTTACAGCGCCACACAGCTCTACGTGCCTGCTGCCCGTAGGCTACAGAAGGGCTGGCCAGTCAGCGTGGTCTGCGAAGGTTCCGAAGTTGACGCTGCTACGCCCCAAGACTTGGAAGATTTGGTGCTAGATAAGCTGCGTCATGGCCCCTATGGCAACTGCGTCTATGAAATTGAAGACAATGATGTGTGCGACCAACAAGTGGTCAATATAGAGTTTGAGGGCGGCAAAACTGCCAGTCTGACTATGATTGCTTTCACGGAGGCGGTTTGTCAACGAACCACCCGTATCCATGGAACCAAGGGAGAAATCATCGGGGACATGAGCAAGTTCACTGTTTTCAACTTCGAAACGCGTGAGAAGCGCGAGGTGGATCCATCTTTGATGGATGTGGACAAGGATGGAACTAGCGGACACGGCGGTGGCGACTCTGGGCTTATGCATGCTTTTATTCGCGCGATTAACGCTGGAGACCAAAGCACCGTTGGCTGCGATGTGGACGACGTGTTCAATTCACACGCTCTTGTATTTGCTGCCGAGGAATCGCGCCGCAATGGAACCGTTGTTTCTTTGTAATGCAGACTTTATATCACTTATAAAAACATTATTGTATAAGGTAAGAATATGTTCATTCAAGGAGAAACTGAATTGAGGTTTTCCCTCGTCCCGCATGTTGATGTTTCCCATGAGGAGGGGTGTCGGGATACAATACTTCCATTCGACTGCGTGAAAGTCCTTCATTTACGTTGAACATTTGGGCAGCGTGAATGTCAGATAACAGATAAGGGATTTGAGGATTAGTGGTGGCTGGGGCTTGGTGGCTAAAAGTGACTCCCGCGTCAACACTGGTGGTTTTGAATATCTCCGGCGTAGACCAACGTCTCGGTGTAGATTCTCCATAATGGGTCTCGTCTCGATGCGACTTTTTATGTTGCCTGAAAAGCTGAGTCAGATGCGTGCTGAGAAGGGTTAGGCAAGCCACAAGCCCACTCA
>MU614720.1:0-45969 GCA_025201725.1 Chytriomyces sp. MP71
CCCAGAAGCCAACCCAGAAGCCAACCCAGAAGCAGGCGAAGACGACGAGGGCGACAACGGAGGAAGGTTCGCGACGACCGTTGCGTGCTGCAGCGAGTCAATCATTCCGTGGTGCCGCAGCGCTGCATTGGCAAAAGATGGCGGCATTCAGCAGACGAGCGGCAGCGCATCAACGACTCGCACCGTCGATCTGCAGCAGTGCCGTGCGCACGAGATGGTCCAGGAAGGCACCGCGTGTGTCTCCCATTTCCCGCCCGGATCTCCCCTTCAACAACGCAGAGGCTCTTCCTCGGCCCTCTCTTTTATTGCGAAAGTGCGCGTGAGCTGCGATGCGAGGAAAGGCCTTGGCACTTTTTAAACAGTGCATGCATGTCCAGTTTCGCTTCTAAAGCCGCTTCTAATAAAAAAGCAGTCCCATCCCCCATATCCATGATATCAAGCAGGAGAATCGCAAAGAACCCGTACACATAACCATGGGTCCTCATAATGGCGGTCACCGAATGCGCTGCCACTGCATGGATCAGTTCCTTCTGCAATTGAAATTACATCCCAGCCAATATCGTCCAAGATACACACCATGGTGGCGAACATGACGCCTGCGCCTACACAAAATACTCCCACTTTCAAGGTGCTGGATGCCGCTTCCTTCATCTCCCACCAGCCACGTGGTTTGCTTTCGCTTTACATACTGAGTATTCGAGGAGCTCGTTCTTGTTTTCAAGGTCGAATTAGACTTCATCGGGGTAGCCGAGGATGAGGCTGTGGTAGCGTTCACTGAGGCATTTGATTGGCTTGCTTATTGGTTCAGTGGCGCGGTAGTCGGAATTTTTGCTGTCGATGCGGCCTCTGATGAGGATGTGCCATTGTGAGAAATCCTTGGGAGCGTTCGCTCTCGTGAGCTTGAGCTTGATACCAATGGTTTGACCGGTTGTCATGGTCATGATAGGTAGAGGCTTTTTTTGGTTGGCTGCGACTGTTTGGGTAGTGCTGGTTTGTGCACCAGTTGGTAACGTGGGAAGTCGCTAGTTGTGGGTGAAGGCCAAGAGCTCTTAATCCAGGGATGTGCTTGAGGTGTGTCCACAGATGCGTTGTCTTGAAGAGGAAAAGATGATTGTTTTTATTGATTAAATCTGGCTTAAATACTGTGGCATTTTGTAACATAAAATAATGAGAAATGTGAATAATGATAGACTGGTAGAGAGTTTCTAACAAGGCTGCACAGGCTCTCATGGAGAAGATAATCGAGAAGGTTATTATATGCCCACGCAGGAGATACTGATGGGGAAGTTTGCAATGCAGAAGTTGCCATTGGAGAATAAGCTCATGGAGAAGACGAAGACTTTACTGTCCTTGCCAACGGGACCTCTCATCACCGGTAAGACCACGATCATGAAAATGGCTGCTAACACTCCCTATGCAAGACCTACTAAAATGGCCATATCCAAAAGCATCGCAAATGCTAACCTGGCTTCATTTATGTCTCTTGCCACCTTGTTCTTTGTTTAAATTTCGCTTTCCTTCATTTTTTTCTTTGACGATATGTGAATATAATTTGTTTGTCTGGAAAAAAATGCGCTTCTTTATTTTCTATACTAATTTGGGAGGAAGGAAGTGCAAAAATGGATGGGAGGAAGAAGTTATAGTCTTTTAAGAAGTTAAAATGAAATGTTCAACCTAAAAGAATGATGCCTGCAAAAGTAGAAAGGGACATAATCACTGACAAATGCCCCAGAGACAAGTTAGACCATCTGGACAGACATTATTGTAAAAGCCACAATTGTTGGAGTCAACACCAAAGTCATAACAGTTTCCTCCGAAACACTGTGGCACCATTCCGGTGCAGGTTGTGTTACACTGACCACAGTTGTGAACATCTCTAAGTAAATTCAAGCACTGATTTGTTGCAGGGTCATACTTCCAGGTAAGAGGGCAGTTGGGAACACAACTTGACAGTTTCATGGTAATCTTTTTGCACACATACCAGTCATTGAGGCATTTTTTACCACCACAAGCAGTAGGATCAGTGTAGCTAGTGCTTTGAGTACAAACACCATTCACACATGTGGATGTACTGTTACACTTAATCCCAACAGTTCCACAGTTGTAGTTATCCTTTGAAACATCATAGCATTGGCCATTTATGCATTTGGAAGTGGGACTAATTGCAGAACAGTCATAATTCAAGAGGCCACAGTTGCCAGTGTCTGTGCTGATGCTGATACATCTTTGCTGAATAATATTCCAAATACTTCCACTTGAACACAATGTTGCAGCTCCAGTAGGACTGGATGAGCAGTTGCCTGAAGAGCAGTATGGACTGTAGTTATTGCAAAGATTTCCAATGGTCCCACAATTAGATGGGTCTTTTTGTAAGTTGGTGCAGCCAATTCCTGAAGGGGTGACAAGGCAAGTTGGGGTTGAAGCTGGGCAGGGATTGGGAGCATTTTTACAACAGTAAGAAGACTTTTGAAGAGATGTGTAGGTCTGCATTCCATTGTATTGAATGGGAAGGGCTGAGTTTTGAACAAGGGCATCAGCGGTAGAATCCCTGAGCAATAAGGGTTAGGATATTATTTCTCTACCATAATTCTACAAACCAGAGCAAGAGGGTTGGGATGGCACACAACCAGGATGGAATGCTTTGAGAGTTACTTCCCAAACCAGTGTTGTTAGCAAGTTGTCTGAAAGTTGACTTAATAAACTCTTCTTCAAAGATTAGAGTAATAAAGGTTCTTACAATTGCACCAAAGGGAGGTTTTGGAAGCAATCAGGAATATTTCCAATCAAATTATTGTTTGGAAGTATGCTATATATCTTGATTAGTTAGTATTCACTATCAAATTTGAAGAATTTACATATTTGTCAAATTTGGTGCTTTACAGAGACAGTCTGGGAGCTGTTTGATAACTGGATAATTGTTGAGAGTCAGAGAGATAAGGTTCGTGTTCACCAAAGAGCAAAGTGCTTGAGTATTGCTGTCTGCAGAACTACCCGAGCTAGATGGGTTTGTGTTATTATTCCCAGATGTTGGTATTGGAGGTGTATTGTTATTTCCAATTACAGCTCTAGATGTGAATGTGAGTTATCATCAAAGACTTATACATACTCACAAAGTGTTTACTGTGTAATCAGAGTTGCAAATTAAAGAGACTCCAGGTATGGTGCTGTTGGTGGTGCAACAGTTTGAGCCAGGAGGCCATAAATTCCAAATATTGATATATGGAATGCAAGAGTTGGGCACACAAGTTCCTGCATTACAAGTTGTTGCATTTTTGCATGAAATACCTGGTGCCCCACAGTTGAAAGGATCAATCTGAGTGTTGATACATTGTCCTTTGCTACAGATGGACGAAGAATCACAGGCTACTTGAGCAACATTATTTCCACAATAAAGAGGATTGGAGGATGGATCAATGCAAGATCCATTGCCAATTGTGATGCGACCATTTGCTAAGGAATTTGAATTACACACACACTTACTGTTTGTGCATGTTGAATATTGGTCACAGACTGTAGTTAAGGATCCACAGTGCTGAGGGTCATTTGTCAAATCAATGCATTGACCATTAAGGCAGGGACCAACAGCTGAACATTGGGTGTTTGCATTTCCACAATGGTTATTGTCACTCAAGAAGTTTACACATTGGGCAGTCCCATTGAAACCTGTGATGCAATTGGGCAGTATAGTAGAATTACATGGATTGAGAACTCCAGCACAGCATACAGCAGATTTTGAAAGGGGTGTTACAGGGGTTTGAGAAGTGGAGTCATAAGAGAGTAATTGAGTAAAATTAGAGTTTGTGCCATCCCTATAAAGAAAATTCATTAAGCTCAAAAAAAGGGTGAGAAATTAATTATACCATTTTGTTAGACCAGGAAGTTGGCATAGCCAAGCTGGCGGTGGTGCATTATTGCCTAGCTGTGTGTTCTGTGAAACAATCCTGTATTGAGTTATATTAAGGATGTTTTTCTATATTCAAATGATGTCTCACAAAGTTGTTAGGGAGCTGTTTTGAGAGAAACATAATGGCAGAGAACCAGTCAAAAAGTTAGAGGCTACATTCCTGTTCATGATTTGAGTTGCTTTCCTCAAATAGAATATCACTTACAAGAGTTGAAGCTTTTGAAGAGAACAAATTGAATTGTTCAAAGATCCTGTCAATTGTTGGTTTTGAAGTATGACAGAGATCACATTGCTATTTGAGTCACATTGTACTTGATTAAACCCACAACAATTAGTTGCATTTGGCCAAATAGCAGGAAAGGCTTGAGCGAGCGTCACGCAATCTTGTGGTACACAATTACCTCCTGAACACACGGGTGCATTGCCTGTGCAAGTTGCCAAGCCCATTCCACAAGCATAAGGGTCAGTTTGAATATTGGTGCAGTATGCAGTCAGAGAATTTGTAGGAAATTTGGTTGGCACACAGTCCAATTTTCCTTGACTAGCATCACACTTGTTTCCAATCAATCCACAATTTTGGGGATCACTGTTGAGGTTGAGGCAAACACCATTTGCTCCAACACCAGAATATTTATAGCCAGGAGTGGTGCACTGGCACTGGCCTTGAATACAGGAAGAGTTTCCATTGCAAGCAATTGCAACACCTCCACAATTGTTTTTGTCAGCTTGAAAGTCAGTGCAGATACCATTTGCACAATTTGGTGTAGAAGGTAATGATGTACAATTTATATTTGAATTTCCACAGTATTGAGGGTCAGTGTCAGAGTTGTGACATTTTCCGGCTGCAAAATAGAATCTGCTGCCACTTATGCAAGTACAAATGCCACTTTTACAATTAGCATCAGTTCCGCAGGTAACATTGAAAGCACCACAATTTAAATTGTCATTCTTGAAGTTATAGCATTGATCATTGAAGTAAGTGAAGTCAGCACTAGTGCAACTACATTTCCCAGATGAACAAACAGAGACTCCTTTGCATATTTTTCCAAGGTCTCCACAGTTCATATTGTCAGAGTTGCGGTCAATACATTTGCCTCCATAACAGGTATAGTTTGTAGAAAGTGTATTCTTACAGACATTGTTTGCAAAACCGCAGTTGTAAATATCTGTTTGGAAGTCAGTGCATGAACCTACACCTGCATCATTAATAACACAATCAGGTTTTTGGTTTTGATTTGCAGCACATGTGTTTGCTGTTCCAGCTCCGCAACAAAACTTCGAATTCACCAGAGGCACATTAAGGTTTGAATAGGTTTGCTGAAGAGCACCATTTGACTGCAGATTAGAACCTGATCCATCCCTTTTTGAAAACTTATATTAAAACCAAATCCTACAAAAATGAACCACTTACCAATGGACAAGAGAAGGAATACTACAAAGCCAGCTGGGAATAGTTCCAGAAATGGTACTGTTTGCCACAACCCTGGGTATAGTTTGAGTTAGAATTAAGCCATCATTATGTAGATTTCATTACAAGTCACTCAATGGTAGTGTTGACAGGCATTGGGGCATTTCTCCATTCAATGCATTGTTTGACAGAACCCTGTAATAACACAGAGTCAAACATTTTACTCATTTTCCAATTTTGCCAACAAACTAACAATGATTTCAGGGTAGTTATACTGCAAATACTACTTGGAATGGAGTTACTGAGATTATCCCCTGTCAGTGTCCTGAAAAAGTATGATATTCAGGCAGGCAAGTTAAATCTCTAAAAGCTCACAATGACTGGAGTGCAGTGAGGCCACTCAGGTCTGGAATACTTGTGAGAGGTTGATTTCCAATGGTTCTAAAGGCCCCTATTTTAATACATGACTGTAAAATATGAACACATACATATTAGTCACTTGGTTGTAAGCATTGCAAACTAAGTTAACATTTGAAGAAATATGTCCATTGGCACAGCAGTTGGTTCCGACACTCCACAATGATGGAAAGAGAGCATCTACAATGACACAATCAGAAGGGATACAGTTGCCATTGGAACATATTGATGAAGGTGCAGAACACTTCTTGTTTGACAGGCCACAATGACTGTTATCTGTTGCCGTGTTAAAGCATTGTCCTTGAATGCAAGTAGGCTGGCATGTTGAACTGGACAGTGATTGGCAGTTCAAACCTGTAGAGGTGCATTGTTGGTTCAAGGCTCCACAGTTGTTAACATCTGAATTGAAATTTTTGCAACCAGCAACTGTGTAATTCAGTGGAGTTGAATTTGAGGACATAGAGCAGAGGCATGCCCCATTTACACATGAGACAGTGCCAGTAGTATTGTTACAAGGGCTTCCAACCACTCCACAATTGAGAGTGTCAGTATTCAAATTGTAGCATTTTCCCCGAGAGCACACATTATTGGGTGGACAGGCTTTTGATTGACCTCCACAGTTTAGAGTGTCATTCTGGAAATTGGTACAAATTCCGTTGGCACAATCAGGTGTGGGGTTTGTGCAAACTTGATTCAAGCCACCACAACTTTTTGGATCAAATGAATTAAAGCAGGTGCCATTTGAACAGGTTGGTTTGCATGGTGTCTTCATAGTGCAATTCAATGCAGACAATGTGCATTGGATTAAAGTCAAACCACAAGATGTCAGATTTGCAGATGTATCAATGCAGTTTGGATTAGTAGAACTATTATTATCAATAGCCCAGAATGGCCCAGATTGTGTCACTGGATTGCATTGACACAGTCCTTTTTTGCAAATTGACTTTGAATCACAAACTGCTTGTTGAATTCCACAACATGTGCTGTCATTGTAAGTGTTTTTGCAGACAGAACTGATACAAGTGCTTCCATAATTTTGACCATCATCGCCATAGAAAGGTGGACACGTATTACCATATGTTCCACAGCTAGTAGCATTGCTTGATAGATCAGCACACCCATCTGGTGTACACACAAAATTATTGGGACAGACATTGCCAGGTATTTGACAATTAGAAGAGTCTATGGTCAAATTAGTGCAAAATATCTTTTTGGAAGCGTCAAGTGCACAATCTCCTGTAGGTGATTGACAATAGTTGGGCATACTTGTTCTTGTGGAATCTCCACAGCAGAATTGAGGGTTCCCAGCAGAGAAGGTACTTTGTAGAGTGGAGATGGTGGCTCCATCAAGATTGAAACTCATCGGTAGAGCTCCATTCGGAGTCAATGATGTGTTGATACCATTCCTTTTGGATATTATTCGTTGGATACATTACCAATGTATAATTGACAATCTCTTACCACACATTAAGGTTCATCTGACACAACCAAGAAGGAATGGATCCATTCAATTTGAGGTTATTGGATACATCCCTAGTTTTAAAGGGTTAACAAAAGATTGTTCTGATAATTCAACTTACAAAGTGCTTAATGAAGGTAGATTGGATAAGCAGGATGGCAAACCAGAAAGTGTATTATTTGAAACATTCCTGAGGTGGAGCAAAAATATTACAGATAAGTAAGTCATTTAATGTGAAATACTCACAAAGTTTCTAATTTAGAGAGCTGGCAAAGACTTGTTGGAATATTTCCTATCAATTTATCTCCATTCATTTCTCTGGAATTGAATTGTTTTTTTCAGCAGACAATGGGAACAAGATCTTGCACTTACAGATATGTCAGAAAAGGAAGCTGTCCTAGTGTTGAAGGGATGGTTGATAATCCCAATGATGATTGATTGTCAATTGTCCTGTTCATACACCAATTAATTCAGGCTTCAGCTGGAGGATATGCTCACAAATCAGTTACTCCATTGTTGCTATTACAAATAACATTTACACCTGGCTTGGGATTCTGATTACAGCAAGATGTCTTTCCATCCCAAATAGAAGGGAATGTGGTAACAAGTATAGCACAATCTTGAGGGACACAGTTCTTTGCTGTGGTAATGTAGGAAAGGCCAGAGCTGCAAGTGCAGACACCTCCTGAACAACTAGATCCTCCTCCACACTTATTACCAGTTGATCCACAATTGAGAGAGCTTGACGCAAAGTTTGTGCAAGCACCATTTGCACAGTCTGGATTTGGTAAAACACAAGCAACAACTGGGGATAACATAGTTCCACAGAATTGAGGATTGCTGGATGGATTAATGCAAGTACCATTGCCACAATACCAGGTGTAATCTTTGCAGAGATTGCCAATTGTTCCACAGTTTTTGGGATCAGTTAATAAATTTGGTTTGAAGCAACCATTGACTGAGCTAGTTGGGTCTAAAGCCCAGCCTGTAACACATGAACATTTTCCTTGTATGCAAACTCCTTGACTTCCATCACATTGATTACCATGCATCCCACAATTGCTAGTGTCATTCATAATATTATTACAGAAACCAACTGAACAATTTGGAGCAAGTGGGGGGCAGACATTATTTGGAGCACCACAGTTATTTTTGTCTGTAAGAGTGTTTGTGCAAGATCCATACACACATGTTGGACTTGTAGATGGACAAACATTTGACAGCTTTCCACAATTGTAAGGGTCATTATTAAGATCAATGCAGACCTTGTTGTAACATGTTGAATTTGCAGATGGGCAAGTTTGGGTGCAAGTGTTGTTTGGAGCTGGCACTGTGTTAAAACATTTTCCTAACAAACTGGCAGGAAAATCATAAATTAAAAATTGATCTGGCTCAAAAACCAGGCTCACCAAATAGGATTAGGCCCCAAACATGAAATTCCACTTGCAGGAATCAAAGTGCCACAAAACTGAGGATTATTATTAGGGTTAATTATGCATTGGCCATGAGGGGTACAAGCCCCATAATTCTGGCACTCCATTAAGTTTGTACCATCTGGTAATGGAACACATGGTGTAACAATATTTTGATCATCAAGTGATTTGCAAGTTCCCCCACTGCAAATTTGATTTTGATCAAGATCACAGATAGCTCCAGCTTTACCACAGTTTGTATTGTCACTTTGATAATTGGTACATGTCCCATTTGAACAGTCAGGCAGTTGGTTTCCACACTTATGACCAAGAGAACCACAGTTATTTGCGTCTGTCAGAATATTTTTGCATGTTCCTCCAATACAGTTAGGTTTGTCAAAAGAGCATGGTTTCATGTCAATTCCACATGCTGAATTGCTGATGTTTGGGTTAATGCATCCACCTAATGAAGATTTAGATGTTGCATTCACAATAATGATTCTTACCCATCCAGCATTTAGGATAATCAACTGGGCATTGCTTTCCGTTGCAAGTATCTGAGAGGGTTCCAGAACCATTGTTGCCAGCAGGACCTCCACCTGCAGATCCTGTATTGTTGCCAGCGGTGCTGCTACCAGAGGTGTTGCCACTGGATCCACCAGAAGAGGTGCTGTTGCTGCCACTGGATCCTCCGTTTAGTGTGGTGGAGTTTCCAGTCGTGGAACTCCCGCCCCCAGGTTTATAACAGGCGCCATTTACGCAGCTGCTCGAGTCAAGACACTGCCATCCAATTGAGCCGCAGTTTTTTGGGTCTGACAAGAAGCAGCTGGTGGCATTTGTCATATCATAGTTTGCGTTCTTATAAACAGCAAAGTAAACTGGCGTTCCGGCCTGTGTCGATTGTGACAGTGATCCACAGTATGCGGAACCTACAGTGTCACGTTATGTGTTTTAAGTTCGGACAAGAATATCAGACAAAACATACTGCTGTAACACATTCGGCTGCAGTTGGAATTGTCTACTTGATTAGCCAGAGCAAATAGCTGGCAGCCGCAACGGATGCTGGGCAAAGTTGAACCTCCGTTATAGAGCGCCCAGTATGGAGAACTTGGACCACAAAATGTGCTGATGAGCGGAACATTCGCCATGCTTTGCATTCCGCCCAAATTCGGCGTGTACCCCCAAGTAGTGTTGTTTGAGGCAAAACACCCTATTTGAGGGTGCTAAGGGCAAAATTCTAAACTTGAACTTTATATGTACCAATATAATTGTTGGCGATACATTTAGTATCTACGCATATGCTTCCGCTAGAACATGATGAAGAACATAAACCGCTTGGAGCCTTATAAGTGGGGTTTCCTAGGGATAAAGAAAAAGTGTAAGAGCACCACCACCTTATCTAAGGTAGACGGGAACAAGGGTAAACAGATTCTGATAGCTTGTTTGCTTGCATCGGAATAATTAAGATAGTGCAGGCAAGGAAGTCCATATACTAGGGGGCAGACGCGTCCAAGATGGAGGACAACCAAGTCTCACCGTCGGCCACGGCGCTTACTATCTGCGTAAGCGTAAAGGCAGCAACGATCAATAAGATCGTAGTTCGAGGGGAAGAGAACATCCAGGCTGAGCGCCGGCTGTTTGTCAAACTCCTTTTTGTAACCTGACAATTCAGGCAATCTCATTCTATCACAGTTGAAACAGCTACTAAACGGCAAATATAAGTCCAAATAAAATTATTGCCACATTAATATATCCTTTCCATGCTTGGCTTGTTGTCATTTGCACTGGCGCAGATTGTCCAGCTCCAGCAAGGATCCTCTGAAACAATGCCAATGCACTTCCAGGCTGGTCTGCGGGAAGCATATGACCAGCGTCAAAGACTCTGATGTCTGTGAAAGATATGTTAATTTGCGCGCATGAACGTAGGAGCACTTCTTACACGTCAATCCACGCTCAGCCCAAATGAGCCCTGCATTTCGGGACGACACTGTCCAGGCCGCTGGTCCTCTCTGAAACCCTCGCGCACCATTCCACGTAGCATTTGAAATCACTCGTTCTACCTGCATGTAATTACTGTTTGTCCGAGTAAGACTTGCAGCAGAAGCGAAGCCACAAAAAATACCAGACATAGTCCCGGTTTCCGTCATAAAGCACGACGTCGATACCAGCTTTAATAATTACATTCAAAAGCTCATGACTGGGCGGGTTGTAACTCGTAGGTTGTATGTTGATGTTGTTACACATATTCCAGCTGAAAGTGTCCTTCAGGTGGGATAGATACGAACCGACGTGAAGTGCTGACTGAATCACAAAATTCTGGAGACGGGCTTTAATAAATTCTTGTGAAAAGTGTTGTCATCTCACATTCATCAGAGTGGTAAGCTGACTTTCCTGCCTCCACAGATGATCCGATCCCCACACACAAGGCGCTGAAAAATCAATATTGTATAGATTGAAGCACGAATTTCCGGCACCCAAATCGGAATGAGTCGCGTTGTAAATTTCAGTAACGTACCACGCCAAGTCGCATCTGCCACTCGTTACAAATCCAACGATATCTTGCATCCGAAGTAAAACATACCCGTCTTGTAAATAGAATTCATCGCTCGATGACATGGCGCGGCATTTTGTAGCCAGCTCCGACAACTGCGTCCGGAACTCCTCAGAGTACGAATCCAGGAACCCAGATTCATGCAAAAAGTCGAAATTATCTACAGTACCTTCGTCGTAGATCAGTGCAATTCGGATGAAACCTTGCATGACTCAACTGGCGGGACCTTGTTGCGCATTTACATCAAATAGCCCGTTTCCGATTGCAATACCCCTCAGATTAATGGGGCTCCCGTCAGTCAAGTTCTTGGCTTGGATGAGATTTTGTGCAATGTACGGACTGTTTTAGGAATCAAAATATGTGGTGGAGCATCACGACTCGGCGTGCGCGTCTCACATATAGGTGCCCGCATACGATTCACCCGTGATAAAGAGATTGAATTTTTTGGTGTTTTCAAACACTGAATAAAAGTTGTCGAGGAAAGCGTGGAATTCGTTCCCAACCTGGAATGCATTCAAGATAATGACCTTACAAGAGGAAAGCACAAACCACAATTTCATCGTAGGTTCGATTCATAGTATCTACGTCGAATCCTGTTCCCACAGGCTGTTCTACTGATCGCATTTCGTGTGAATGGAATATGATGCAAAGCAATAAAGGGGTATAATTTGCTCACCATAGAGCATGTTGGAAAGCAAATGCCAGCTGTATTTGTTTTCAGAAAACGACCCATTCTCATTGATCAAAATTGGCCCATTTTCTGTGAATGCACCCAGCAACGACGAGCTGGTAGGAAAAGTGGTCAGATCTTGATAAGTCGTGTTCATCACAAACCATCCAGGTCCGCCATTCAACCATACTGTCAATGAATTACTCGACACGTTCGCAGACGGATAATATAAGAAGAAATAGTTGTTGGGATTTCTGGTCTCCTTTGTTGTGGGAAGATACCCAGCATACAGACCGTTTGGAAGAAGTGATAAGAAGTCGGAAGTCAGGTTAGGTAAGCTCGTGACGAGGAATTGAGAGGCTGTTGGAAGTAAGGTTGGAGGCATTTTTGTTTGGGGTTTCCTTTGTGTGAGATTTGCAATCGCCCTTAAATTCTACGTGAGAAATAATAGTGAATCGAATCAGTCAGACATGATACTGTGTATTAAATGCATCCGTATCTTGGATAAATGAGACTGAAACGTCACAGTTTTACGAGCAGCAGCCTTCCTCAACAACCTCCTCGTCGGCATCCTCAAATATGAGGGATGAAAATCCATATCCCAAACATGCGGCCACGATGTAGCCGACATTGAATTGCATGACAATCAGCATGACCATGTACCCAATCAACACCGTCAGAGTCTTGAGTACAAGCTTCCACAGCTGATGTGCCACAAACGAAACATCAGAGACTCCGAACACAGTCCGCAGTCCTCTCGCAAAGACAGACTTGCCCCGCTTACGATACGCGTCGCGGTATCCTTCGAGCACCTTTTCACTCACCCTGCTCACTTCGGCCGCTTTCCGGGCCGCGGAAGTATTGGCCCCAGCGTTCAAGATGGCTGTGACGCGCTGCACATGCGCAATCCGGCCCTTGACGGCCATCCCGCGAACGCGCAGCAAAAAGCCTTCCAAGAGACAAAGGCCAAACGTGAAGACCAGTGCGCCGAGGTATTGCCAATTGTCTGCGGGAACAAATGAGGCAAAGAGTACAATGTCCGAAATGCCCGTGTGGAGATACATCGCGCCAGTCGAAGTGCCTCCTCCTCCCATATTCATTCCGCCCATGTTCGCAGTGGCAGGAGGCGTAGTTGCTGGGGGGGTGGGACAAATTGATGGATACGTTGCGCAAATGGGAGCGTAAGCGACGCATTGCGCGCTTGTAGCCTGCAGAAAGGTGTTGGACAAAACGGAGTTCGAAAGAACAAGCGGAACTTACCGGCAGCTCACTGCATAGAGACATATACGAGCTTAGCATGTCACAGTGGACGAGTTGTGCGACTGATGTTGGCGACACTGTGGCGTTCTTAGCGCTCAACCCAGGACACAGCTTGCAGCCAGCGGGAGGTGGAAGACCCTGACAGGAAGGGGCAATGAGGGTCTGCATTGCAGCGGAGGCGGGCCATGTGGGAAGTGCGGTGGTGCAGGCCGGGAGGGAGGAGCCGGTTGAGGCTGGTTTAGATGGAATTAATGTTTGTTTTTAGCCATATGCGAGGGGGGAGCAGGGTATGTATTCACCGCAGTACGCTGGCAGCAGAGCGGAGCACACGTTCTGTCCGTCGAGAGCCAGCGCGGCGACCTCGACGAGGCCCGCATCCGTCTTGCACGTTGCGCGCAGAAGGAAGACCGGGTCGCAGCTGGCGTTGGCAGCCGATGCGCACGGACCCGATCCGAGGCCGAGTGAGCACGCAACGAGGCCTGACGTGCTGTTGCCGCCGCCCGCTTTGCACAGCTGGGTCAGTGCCGTTGCCGCAAACGAGGCTGACATTTCTTTGAAGGTGGTTTGATGGGGAGATGGAGTGAGGCATTTGTGCCGTCGTCATCCCTCCCTTTCATCCATCTTTCAGGTATTATTATCTTCACGTTATGGTTTGAGTAGAGAAGAATCTGTCTTCCTCTGCAACAAGTGTATTCTCAACGTAGCAGCACTGCATCCACCTTTTCTTTGTCGACTCTTTCGTAGATGAGAGTGGCAACCCCGTATCCGAGACTGGCTGCAATGAGATAACCGACGTTTAACTGGCACGAAGCAGGTCCAAGTTTAGTAAGACTCCATACACGTCTTCAAATTAAGCACACCTGCATCACGGTGAGCATGATTCCGAACGACACAATCATACGAATAACTGTGAATGGAAACTGAGCAAGTTTTGCAGGCAGCTGTGCCATAACCTTTCCAAACCCAGAAAGTCGTGTCCTGCCTCTCCTGCCCACACCGGATGCCTCCGCAGCCTCGTTATTCTCCCCACTCTTGAAATTTGCTCCTCGAACGGATCTCAGCTCCATCGACAAATCTCCGGTTATTGGATCCGCATCCGCTAACCGAAACTGATCGTCCTCTACCAAAAGTTGTGCAGCGCTCGGCTGCTTGCGACGCATCGCCTTCATTACGGAAAGATTGCGGGTAACTAGATCCTGCAGCCGATTCAGGCTCTGCTGAACAATTGGCAGCAAGACGAGCCCAACGAGGACCAAAAGGTATTGCCAATTGTTCGCCGGGACGAGGCCCTGGAACAGAACAGGATCCGAGATGCCGAAATGTAACGCCATCGACATGCCCTCGCTCGAGCTGCCTCCTCCTCCATGGTTGTGCCGTTTCTCAAGCATCTCCTTCGTGAGGGAATTTTGCTCCAACTCTTCGCTGTTCCTCTCATCCAGGCGACCTCCCTTCGTACCAATTTCCTCAACGAAAAGACAAGCTTCTTAATAAAATAATAACAGGAGAACGCTTAAAAATACTGTATCCTAGTCGATGTTTCCTCTCATTCAGCAAAAAAAGAAAAGCCTCAAAGCCAATGTGCTCTCTGCGAATCTTGCAAGTGGGGAGAGGAAGCAGTGGCGATTGGCACAGGAGGTTCCCACTGACTTTGACCTGTCGTAGTATTCACGAAAAAGAAGCGTTTGTACTCATCCGACCACTGTTGAATAAAACCAGGCGGAAGCTGAATTGAAGACGCATGCGCGGCAGGTACTGGCTGGCCGCGCTGGCCACCACTCGGAGTGGACAATTCGGCATGCATCGCCGCAATCAAGCTTCTCGGATGAGAAATTGGGTGATCAGCACTGCTCTCCCAAACAATGATGCCTGCCAGCCCCTTGTCCCAAACGTACTGGCTCTTTTTACGAACAGAGTCAACAGAGTCATATGACGACAGGATCCGCTTTTGCGCATCGTATGCAAACGTTGCCTGAGCTGCTTCATCCCAGGACTCTACCATCCCCGGTAAAGGAAGAGCCTTATAGTCAACAATGCCGTCCTCCCAAGATTTATCTGTCGACTTTCCATGGCTCGGTTTGCCTAGTCCGTCCGTGTTGGCAAAGCCTCGTGAATAGAACGCAACGCCAATGACAATCTTGCTTGCAGGTATTCCTCTGCGTAGCAGGTGCTCCACTGCGCGTTCGACGCTTAAGGGCGCGTAGGGCGTCGACTTCAAGTTTGTGTGATGGCCGGCTGCGCATGGCCCCCATTCACTGGAGCCCATATCGTAGGTCATCAAATTCAAAGTGGCCAAGTAAAGGGACATGGCTTGTAACGGCAACGCGTCCATCTTTGCTGGATCAGCGACGAGGCAGGCAGTGATTTCGACGCATCTCGGCTGCATGCGCGAGTGAAGCAATTCCAAGAAGGCTGCAAAGTTAAGTCCATCATCGGGCCTTGTCGTGTTTCCCGCGTCTCCGTGGTTCTACGGGAACTTCGTGAGGATCATGTTCATTGTTGAGCGAGCAACTGACCTTTCCCGGCGGGCTGATATGTTCCCAGTCCAAATCAATGCGGTCAAAGAGGCCGGGATACTTGTCTAAGATGCATTCAATTTCGCGTACGAACGCTTCGCGTTGCGGCGGTGAATGAACTGCAGTGGAAAAGTGTTTGGAGAAGGACCATCCGCCAATGCTTCATAAATGAATGGGGTCGAGACATGTCCGCAGTTCCCGCGGGAGAGGTCAGGAGTGGACGGAGAGTTTGCGCAGCGACCAAGATCAAGGAGACACACCTGAGACCCAGCCGAAACTTGTTTCCCAAAGCCTTGAGCTTACGGAACTGCCCGAAATTACCGTAGTAAGCATCTGGGGCGCCGCCGTCGTCCCAAGAGTCAGGTGGCTCCACACCGTCACCAACGCCCGTGAATCTGCAACAAGCTCAGCGTCAGACCCGCGTCAACAGGGCGGACAGGAAGCCGTCACCGCTTGTCCGCATCGGCCCATGCGTCTGCGCAGGCTGGGACCAACCGACCGGACGAGTTCTCGCGCAGGTCCCAGAAGGAGTAGTTGACGTCGGTGACGCAGGCGATGGGGATGTCCTTCACCTGGAAGCTCCTGCCGTATCCGACCCAGTTGGCGTGGTACAGAATCAGGCGTTTGCGTGGCTCCGCGTTCATTTTGCGCCACACGACATGACAATTCGCGTGTCCTCCGCTGACCAGACGCAGCCTCCAGGCTACACGCCAACCGACACAGGGCTCATGGCTGCAAGTCCATTGGCTGCGGGCTCTTCGTCACCTGTGAGCTGTGTGCCGCATCGTGTGCCGGACAAGGACGACAAGGAGGCTGCTCTCGCACCAGTGCAATACGCTCCTCCCCCGAATCCTCCACCAGGTTTCGCGGTACTCCCAGTTGTAAACAGCAGAACGCCGGAACGCGTCTTAACGTTTTCTCATCCCCGCAGCCAGCCCTACCGGACCATTCCACCCTTCAAGCCGCCTTTGCCGTCGCCGACGCGTCCATGACCCCTCCCGGCTATTTTGATGTGTCCCAGATTCCCATGCAAAAAGTGCTCATGCGCGCAGACGTGCAGCCCCCAACCGCTTGCTCAGCCGAGGTAACTCGCACGCGAACGGACGTCAAAACGCACGATGCTGTCATTGCCTCCAATCCGGATGAGCTGTACAAGTACTTTCTGTATTATTTGAACGAGAGGCCCGGCATGTTTTTGCATGTGCATGGGAGCCATCAGGAGACGAGGACCGTCATGCATCAGGTTTTCTCGTTTGACTAAGACCATTTCCTCGTTCCTGACACGTGTGGGAAAAAGGTGTCGGATGGGAACGGTGGGTTTCGAACGGAGATGCGGACAGAGCGTCACACAGTCACGGATTTTGTTTTCAGGTGAACTGTTTTGCTCCTTCCCAACCCCTTGTTAATGGTCGGCTAGCATCGACGCCACAAACTATGTTGCACCGACTTGGGAACGTATTGTGGCCACGCCCAACAAAGATCTGAAGGAGCCCGAACTTGGAGAATGGCGTGCGGTCATGGAAGAGTTCACTCGTTCAAGAAACTTGCTCAAAGAAATTCACCTACAAAAGCAAATACTTTGGGATTTCAATAATTTGAGAACGAGCATTTATACTTCCATCCGCGCGATGGGTTATATGCATGATCTAAGCATCACTTTTCCGCAATCCAATTGTAAAATCAGTGCCTTGTCAGCTTCGACCATGTCGCGCGCTGCGGACAATACGTGCGTCAAAATATTCTGCGTAGTAACTTGCCTCTGTATCATTTTCTACCCAATCTTTCTCCTTTCGAGAAAAAACGTAAACAATCAACTCTTTGCTTATTACCTCTGCGTGGCGCCAGCGCAAGAATTCTACAATCGAAACATCGGTACCATCATGGGCGCCGTTGCTTGTCGCGCACATGGATCCACGTACCTTGCTCTATGAAATATGCTAACCATAATCCCCTCTTCTATTGAAAGTTGCAATAAATTGTTGGATGTACAAATTTTGCTGATAGATGAAGCACACCAAATAGACTTGTTACTTCACGACCAATTTTTTGTTAGCCCTTCTTCAAAACCCACTCTCCCTGATTTGGATGCCACTGATACATTATACGCGAACCCACAGAAAACCGAATTTCCACCATGCTCTTAACTCGATACTCCTCCGCAAGAATGGATATGACCCGGTTCGGTCGCCACACAGTGACCCCTTCCAGTCGCGTCTCGCGCAGCGGCATCAGCTCCTCGTATCTGAACGGATGCGGCGTCTTGCAGTGCACGCGTGCGTCGGACGCATCGAATTGCGTGAGCGCCGTGATGTCCATGAGGTACCCCGTGTGCGTGTCCGTGACGCGCGCATCAATCGTGTTTCCAGGTTGCGGGGTGCGATGGGCAAAGGCCGGGTTGACTTCGAGGAGGTAGCGGTTCGCGAGGAGGGTATTGTTATGTGGGATGAGCTGGATGAGCTGGAATGTTGACATTTGAATGTCCTAGTTGGAACGGTTGAGTCGCGCGGGTCAACCAGTGTGTGGACAATCAAAACAAACCAGGTCCACGTCCCAAGGTAAGAAGCGCGCGTTCCAGAACCAGCCGAGGAGATTTCCGTGCGAGATCCACCAGCGGATATCGTTTGCTCCGGCAAATTCGCTCCAAGATTGCAAGATGCCTTTCAACGACTCATGTGCCAGTTTCAAGTTGTGCTGTGTTTGCTTGTTGCGATGCACGCGACCAGTCGGACTGGGCTCGCGAACGAGACAGGATGCGTCCGCAAATCGAAGATCACGTTTCTTGTCACGCCCGCATTCGTGAAAATACTTTGCATTGGACAGTCCGTCTTCCATAGCCTTGGGTACATTGAGGGGGAAAGGTGGTGCTGGTTGTTGCAACCCAAAATGCTCATAAGGTATTGTGAGCGTACGCCCCGTATCGTAAGATGCCAACCGCTTTGCAATCTGCTGAAAGCTGTCGCGAAAGTGTGATAGTGGAAACTGGTCATCAAATTGGGGATCTTCAGTAGCCTCCGCAACTCTGAAATCAAAGCCGATCGAGTGATTGGGATGTATGGATAGCAGCATGGATGCATACACCTTGCGCGTCACATTGTTGCCGTTGGGGCGGCGCAAACGCTCGAGGGAGCCTTGTTGGGCGGCGATCCCGGCGCTCAGGGTAACCAGGCCAACGGCGGTGGATAGAAAGAGAGCAGCAGAGCATGATATCACAGCTGTAAGAAAGAGTAGCCGTGTCACGCGCCGGCCGACAGGAAGGCCCCTGGGACCTGATCCAGTGTCAATGGCCTTTCTTGACGGTTACTAATGGTGCCTTGAACCATAGACGTCAACAATTGCCCTCATTACCTTGACTCTACGGTGCTCGTGTTCCCTCGGCCGAGAGGGGGCAACGACCAAATTAGGTCGCATCCCTAGCCAATTTGCAGAAATGAGGAACACAAGCCACGCGCCATCTGGTGCGGCAACAAGCTTGAAATACAAGTTATCGAGGATTCCGTTCCTCTCTTCTCTAATTTAAGAGGAGGTAAACTGGGAATGTGTCCGACTCGCCTTTCAATGCAACCAATGTTTTGAAGCTCGGAAAATTGTCATTTGAGTTTGGTTGTCCCGCTCATCTCCTCGTCACTTTCAAGGAGAGACACGAAAAGATTCGACCAAAGGGGAAGCGACGGGACGCGATGGACGGCTACGACGGTTCCTTCGATCGCATGCGGTCCACCGCCCTTGAGCTCGACATCGCTCTCCAGCGTCTGGCCGCCGCGTCCATCGCCGACTCAGACGGGCGTTGTCCCCGCGACGAGTGCCGAGCACCCCGTGTGCGCAGCATGTCGCACACCGCCACGGAGATGCGTGCCAGCAGTGGTCCCAGGAAGCGGAGAGAGTCGTGGTCGCCGAGTCTGGCAGTGCACGCGGAAGATGGCCCCGCCTGGCCCCCCTCGCACGACAGCAGCCCTGTCCTGTATGCAACAAGCTCGCAAGCAGGACAGGTGCAACAGGGGGGAAAGCTGCTGACGAACGGATACGTGGCATGGCTGTTGGAGCGAAACAGTGGCTTAACAAAATTGAAGGAGACTCCGACCATTTCCGAGCTGGAGTCCACTGGATCAGCCACTCCTTCCCTCCAACGCACATCAGTCGACGTGTCCTCTGAAATCGAGGACGAATGCATCATCATCAACCATGTGGACCACGATCCCCCTTCACCTCAGCCTGGCACCGTAACGGAATTTCTGAAACACACCCACCTCCCAACACCTACATCCACAATATCAAAACAAGCCCGCAGCCCTAGCATCGATAGCGAAGACGACCGCCCCCTCGCCCACAGCAAACACGCACGCGCCTTCTTCGCCTCGCACCGCGCCTTCGTGGGTCCCCCGAGACGCTACGCGAGCGCACGCCCGGAGACGTGGCCCACCAGCACATCGGATGCGCTCGACTCGTTGCGCGAGCTACCGGCCGATTACCCGATCGCGTACATTCGCGGGGAGGAGCATGCGCGGTTGCGAGAGGGGAGGAGGAAGCCATGGGTGAGGCGTGGTGTACTAGTGAAGCCGTTTTTTTGAATATTGTTGCTTATATTTCTATCGGAGCAATGAGACGTGCATACTTTCAAGGGAGACAAAGGCGAACGAATGTTTTGGAAGCCAAGCGAATGCAGAAAAGTGCAGCAGAGAAACCAGCACCCAAAACAAAACAGCGACACAATCATGATGGCCACGGAGACGCAACAGCAGCAGCGCAAGCAAGTCTACTTTGACATCACCCACGGCGCATCGCCGCTGGGGCGCATCGTGATGGAGGTGAAGCTCGAAGGGGTCGACAGCCCGCGCATCCACCTCATGCCGCACACCCCACACCCTAATCACCCAGCTCTACACCGACGTTGCACCCAAGACCGCCGAAAACTTTTACGTTCTCTGCAAGGGCGATCGCGTGAGCGAGACGAGTGGGCGCAAGCTCGCATTCCAGGGCTGCTCCTTCCACCGCGTCATCAAGGGTTTTATGATCCAAGGAGGTAAGACCGTCACTCCGCTTGCCCGATACAAGGGGTTGGACTAGGCAGGGGCCCTTTCAGAATGAACCTGCGAACTGACCCACCGTTGCACTCTCTGCTGCACTTCAGGTGACTTTACGAACCACAATGGAACGGGCGGCGAATCCATCTACGGTAAACGAATCTGTTGTTTTTTCCCTGCGGTGGCGGCGCGCGCGCGCGCGGGCTCACAATGCATTCCCTGTAGGCGAAAAGTTTGAAGATGAGACCTTTGACATGAAGCACGACAAAGCGGGACTGCTCAGCATGGCGAATGCGGGGCCCAACACGAACGGGAGGTGAGAGCTCCTGTTCGTTGATCAAGGGCTTGATTGATTGGCTTTCGCGGGGATTCGCTTGAAGATCTATTGCGCCATGGGAAGGGTGCGATTTGCTTTGGCAGACTTGAAAGGAAATGGCAAGAAAGGATGGAACGCGATAATGTTGCCCTTCCCTGCAGAATCGTTGCTTTCCCTGCCACTTACATCCCCCCAAACACACATCCAACTCACAGCCAATTCTTCATCACGACCGTCCCCACCCCGCACCTCGACGGCAAACACGTCGTTTTTGGCCGCGTGGTGAAGGGCATGGGCGTCGTGCGGCGCATCGAGAACTGCGAGAAGGGCGCCAACGACCGGCCCGTTGAGGAGGTGCTCATTGCGGCGTGCGGCGAGTACGATGCAGGCGTGGCTGCGAGCGAGGCGGCGAACGTGGCCGCGGACGGCGACGCGTACGAGGATTTCCCGGAGGATCAGGGGGCGGAGTTGAAACCGGATGAGTTGCTGCAGATTGCAGGGGATGTGAAGGCGGCGGGGACGGGATATTTTAAGAAGGGGGAGTTTGGGCTTGCCGCGGGGAAGTATGAGAAGGCTGTGCGGTATTTGGTGGAGATTCATCCTGATCCGGAAGATTTGGCAGAGCTGAGTGTGGAGCAGAAGAAGCATTACTTTGCGCTCAAGGTATCTTGCTTGTTGAATATTGCCATGGTGAGTATCTTTTTTTTGCGAAGTTTGTCGCTTCTGGGACGGATTGCACTGGGCGTACTCATATGGGAATTCAAACAGTGTAACATTAAGTCAAGCCAATGGAGTGCGGCCGTGAAAGAGGCGAGCAAAGTTTTGAGTCTGCATGACCGCCTCGCGTCGCGTACCGACGGACTTGAGTCGAGCGTGAGCGTGACGGACCGCACTAAGGCGCTCTTCCGTCGGGGTACCGCGAGAAATGCGCTCAAGGAGTACGAAGCGGCTGTGAAAGACCTAAGTGAGGCCGTGAGCCTCGCGCCTGAGGACAAGGTGATTGCCAAGGAGCTAGTGGCTGCGCAGAAGGCAATCAAGGATCGCGCGGAGAAGGAAAAGAAGATGTACGCAAAAATGTTTGCGTGAAGGAGAAAGGAGTTGAAAGATGACGGACAGTTTTCTAGCATTTCTTTTTTCCTTTCGTTGGATAGCTTCATATGCTGACAGGTTTAAGATTAACAAACTGCTCGCATGGACGCGTGGAGTGGTTGGGATGGTGCTCGATTTGTTTGTCTCGTGGAAGGGTGCTTGGTTAGTCACGGCACTTGGAGAAAGAAAAAAGAAAAGCCAAGCAACCGACGCCTGTCTTGGGGACAGCGACCGTGCCTTCCTCCTGCCTCTCCTCCTGTAGTCTCCCTGACTGCCTCACTGCATTGTTGGGAGCGAGCGTGCGACAAGCGCTCAGTGGAGGTGATTAGGAATCCCGTCTGTGCCGCCTCCTTGTGGCCGGCCGCGTTAACATCCGCGTCCAGTCTCAGTCCAGTCGTGGCCCAGCCCAAACAGACTAAATGCGTAAGTCCGTCTCGTTTGACGAGGTGAGTCAGCGTCCGCGGTTGGTCGCGCATCCACGCATCTCCGTCGCAACGCTCGTGACACTCTCCACTCTCTCCGCACAGACCGTCCTGGTCGCATACACGCACGAGAAGAACCTCTACGACCGCACAAGCACACCCGTATCCAGCCTCACTCCTTCCGACATTTCCAATCTGCTCGAAATGCGTCACGAAATGAACCGCATCTCGCTCCTGCTCGCGCGCCGTCGGATCGCGCTCGAACGCGAGCAGTATTCGCTCAGCGGGATGCACAGTCGCAGTTATCTATCCGATCTCCAAGGCGATCTGCAATTTGCTCAGCCGCCGCGCGCCACTTATCCATCGCGCTTTCTTCCTATCCAGCAGCCTGCCTTTTTTTCTTCGGCCTCGTTGGCAGGAAATGACTGGCTGCTACACGACCAACCACTTCGGAACGGTCATACCACGCAAAATGGACAGAGTGGTGGTGGCGGAGTCAAGCGAAGCGACAGCCCCCCCCATCCAGCACCATCTCCAAACCAAGTTCCACGACCGGAATCCAACGTCTACTCTATGGCAACGCAATTTCACCAAAACACGACAATGCAACACACTCTATCCGCGACGACCCACCCTCGCGACATTTTTTCCACCGCCACACCTCCCCGCTCTCCAAGCGACGTCCTCTGGAACCCAGTCCTGCACGTTCTTCTCGGACATCCGCGCAGCGCGAGCCTCGAGAGTGCATCATCACCCGTCGAGGCCGGTGCACCCGCTCTCTGCAGTGCACCGAGCAGTCCCAGCGCGGACAGCGTCTCGAGCGTCACGAGCGCGCTTTACGAGGGCTGGTGGGCCGAAGAGAGTGCTGGAATGATTAGGCGTGGGGTAGCCGGTGGAGGGATGAAGGGGCTTTTTGATGCCGGTGTCTCAACCTCGACTCCTGCTGCTGCGGCGGCGGTGACGGTGGCTGCGCCGGTAACATGTGAGCTGAAAAAGGGTGGGTGTGGATTTGGGGCCGTCGGGAGCTCTCGGCTTCGGCGTGGCTTGGCAACACAAGAGCTGCGTCAGATGGAGGGGGTGGACGATGGGTACAGCGTGTTTGGTGGCACGAAAGGGTTCCTATTTGACTTTTACAAGTCGTTGGAGGAAAAAGCAGAGTGTGATGCGACATCGGTTCAGAGAAAGGGGCACCACCACTACGAATCGAACGCAGATGTGTACCTTTCTCAACGCGTGCAGGGCTTAGATGTCTAGATGGCTTGTTTTTTTGGCATGTGGTGTTGGATTACGTTGAGGGACTTTTTTGATGCCTGGGTAATTCCTCCCTTGCTGGTGTGATGTTGGACTCACTGCTACTCCCCTTCTCCTTAACTTCTTATCCTCTCCTGTGAATTATCTGTGTATTTAGCTGAAGCCTCTTGTCTTTTTTTTTTTTTTTTGCTGTTTATTCACCAATGTGTGTTTGTGCGTTCGGATGTTGGTGGCACTCCTCCCACCCTTCCCTATCTTTTTTCATTTCCTCGAAGGCTCCCCTACTAATGCCCAACTTGCTGTTCTCATTTCCGTGTATCCTATTTTACATATTGTACAGTTGCCCTGCGCCCCTTGTTCTGTAAACATCCGGCTTTTATGTCTCACTCTACTAATGGCAGTCTTTAAAACATGTTTTTTTATGTTTGTTGATTGGGGATGATGGCGCCTCCTTTTTCCTTGTTTAAGGTGCTCTCCACACTTTTCCATCTATTTAGCAGTGCTGTTTTTTGTCATGGTCTTGCTTGAGGAATCCTGTGTTTTTCTGCTCTTGCCTGCCATGTTTTAATAAAAAGATTTGGAGTACAGCAGCCGAAAGCTAGGGTCATTCTGGGTCAAACACCGACACTTCCTGTTTTATGACAGCCCCCTCGTGTCTTAATTTCCTTACTTGGCTTTGTCTATCTGAATCCAATTGGCTGGTATATAAGGCAATAGGGAGATAATTCCGAAACTTGACGTGGAGGGGTGATGGAGATCCATCAAAGGGACGATCTTTTCGTGCAGATTGGTGGTACTTGCAGTATGTGTTGCTGGGTAGTGGTAAAAAGAAGAGCGTATATGTGTTGAATTTTCCAATTGCACTTCATTGCAACCCGATTGAGGGAGTGTTGTGTGTTGAATTTTCCAATCGCAAAACGTGTAGGGGAGCCCATTCCTAGAATACACTGCACCCTGACTCTGGGAACAATTTTCTCATTGAAATTTTCCACATCCTAAAAGATATCGAGGGATACTAAGAGAATAAAACCGGCGTTTCACTGCCAATATCAACGCAACAGCAAACATAACAATATGGAGGTGAATAAAAGAAAGTCAAGAAACGGGCGGAAAACGTAATTAGAATGTGTATCAGTTTTTATTTATGTATGTGAAATATAGTGTTAGTGTCCTTGATCAAAGGGACATTTTGTTGGAAACCCCTTATTTCTTGGGTCCACCCCACCTCAATCCTTTGAAAATGTCACTGAACGAAACCGAGCTTGATTCGCGACGAACACGTACTGGATCATTGGATAAAGCTGACGTCGATGCAACTGATGGATGAGGAACATTCGGACCAGATGCAGGAGAAACAGTCAGCTGCACTTTGCGTTCAACTTCCAATTCCTCAATACGTGCAAGCAAAATATCAATCGTCTTTTGAAACGATGCCGTGACACTTTCCTCAATCTGTTTTGTGAGCAATGGCGTCAAGGCAGCCGCAAGTGCCTCCACATTGACTTGACCCGCACTTTCCTTTCCCTCGTTCGTCCTTGTGCTTTCGAACTTGACGCGTAGAGAAACAGGCGCCATCCCTTGCGCGACTGGCGCGCGCGCGCCCGCAGACATGTCCTGCATGCCCCGTTCTTCTTCGAGCCATCCTTGAATGGTATCGGTTGCTGAAACAGACACTGTAGACACACCGAGAGCTTCCGCGTCGAGCGCGTCTCCGTACGCCGGGATGGGCAGATACCCAATCACCATCATAGTGCGCGATACCGTCTTGAATCGGATAGCGACCACAGAGCGACGAGAGAGGTCAATCACGGCATACGCGTAAGCGCGGAACGGGATTTCATCAAAGTTGTCATTGTATGGCAATCTGACGTTGAAGATAGGTTCCGTGGCATCCACTGTGACGAGGCGGTCGGGCGATCCTGCATGCTCCGCCTCCGCCGCAAGAACAAAGCGACGGAAGGTTGAAATACTGACTTTCTGTGTGGATGGAAAGCTTCCAACCGTATTTGAAAAGCAGAATCGGGTCGAATTGTTGCGGACAAATGTGGGGTCCATTTCCTCGGCATCGTTAGGTGATTCCAAGATACTGTGATACTGAATGATTGAGCGATCGCAACTAATTGCATCGTCACAAGCAAGAGCGTATACAGCTTCTTGTTTTGGTTCGGTGAGTCGCATCGAAGTGATTGGAAATCTGGCCTCGAAATCAGCACAAACTTGTTTTGCAGAGGAATTTACTTACTCGACGAGGCATCCAAATACTTCACCATTAATGTCTTCAAACTCAATATCCAAAACGATAGGATACCCCGCCTTGTAAGCAATCCAGGAGAATAACTTTCTCTGTCCTTGCGCATTGTCCGTGCAGTACTTTTCTGCTGACAAGTCCACAGTCACCCCTAACTCAACACTCTCCATTCCGTTGACTAACTTGGGAAGAATGTTTTGATTGTAAGGATCCTTCGACAAAGCTACTGCGACATTTGGGGCTTTCTTCCAGACTGAAGCAATGACAAGATTCGATCCGTCATCAGGGACTTTGAGAGCCACCAGTTCACCTTCAGGAACTCTAAGCCTCGCAAACGCTCGTACATTTGCGATACTGGAGATATCCTTGTCGCCGTTCAAGACCCTCATCACGACGTTGAATGAGTCAACGCGGTTCTTCATCTCATGACGACAATATCCAGCTTGAAAAGTGGCCCTGAATTTGGTGTTTGGCGACTTGTATTGCGGCAAAGAATCGTCGCGATCTCGCACTTGCACCTCCACGATTTTTTCACCAGAGTAGCGTGCGGCGGAAGGAAATTTGTATGGATTCTCGCCGGAATCAGGAAGAAGAGGCACTTCTCCAAATTCCGCAGTTCTGGCATATTCCACGGCTGATGCAACGGGTTCGTTGTTGGCGTCTGGCCAGGAAAACATCACTGTCGCAGTGGAAGGGTTTCGAGACGTCTTTGTTGCACAGCGGATCGTGACACCAACAATTTGATGTTCTGTACCTTCGATCCATGTCGCTTCCGCCCATTCTCCTTGCTCGTTCTTGATTGAAAAGATGGGGTTCCCTGCGTGCGCAGAAGAGATTTCGGCCCTGCTAAAGGTGGAAAACCATACCATATCCGAAATGCCAGCATCCACAAAGAGTTTGTTGGCCTCTGGGGCAAAAGCTTTCGTGACTGCACCAAGGGAGACATTGATGGTTTCGTCAGAAATGAAGTCATTGGCAGCCACTGCGGCGAACGCGGTTGAAGTATGTGTATATCCCATCATATTTTGTCGCCACCCATAAAACGAGCCATATTGGTAGTCGTTGTGGTGCTTCCTGCGATGGTGGTTCCGAGTGCAACCGAGAGCGGAGTCTTCAACATTGCAACAAGAGTAGATATTGCCTCTTCTCGCACCCTCGGGTCCATCATAAAGATGAAAGCGGCAGCTTCCCTGGTTTTAGAGTGAAGTTAGGAACTACTTCACATCAAGTTCAAGAACACACACCTCTCCGTTTTCACTCTCGGCAAAATCTTGCAAGCACTGTACGCAGTTGTAGCGCGGTTCCGGACCCAGTTCAGCTTGGTTGACCCACTTGTTGCGATATGCAGGCCAAACTTGAGAGCTGAAACGCGCCTGAATCATCCCAATCTTGTCGCTCACGTCACTCGGGTTCAGAAATACGCCCTGGAGAGAGAAAAGACTTTTAACGGTATCTTTGACGGTTGCGTTTGTGGGAGAATCCAATATGCGGGCCTCGGGCAGCCGTTCTGCCATTCCGAAGCCGCTGAAGTGGTTGTAAGCTCCCTTGGAATCTACGGAGCCTACAAGAATCGGAATAACTTCTAGATGCCCTTTACCATGGAAATCAAGCGCGGTTTGCCACTCGCGGACTACAGAATCGTTCTTCTCATCCTTGATGCCCAGCATTGTCTCGAGACACGCTTCTGAGACCAACGGGAGAATAAGACAGCTGCTGGTAAGACCTTAATTGTTGTGTTTGTCAGCAAGTTGGGGTTTATGCTGAGTGCGGACTCTCACCAGCCATGAACTGATCTACGTAGCTGCGACCCGGATCTAGGTTCTGCTTGTCCAAGTAGCAGCGGATCTGGATATCGCGCTGCTCGTTCAGAACCTTGGAACTCTGCAACTTGTCGCACTGTTCCACACGCAGTCAATTGGTCCACTCTGGACGCGAGGCTCCAGTCCGCGCTTACCAATCGCTCGGCAAGATCTGCATCGGTGGAAACGCGGTAGCTAATGAAGATGTGGAAGCGTTTTGAGTCGACAGGATTGTCACTCATTTGTGGACTTAAAACAAGACACCAATACGATTTACTATTTTCTTCAACCCTTGAACATTGCCAAAAAACCCTTCTTATCATCCGCTGATGTCTTGTGGCTGCTTGATGAGACTTGCGAGAAGCGGCGTCTCTCCTCCTCTCTTTCGACTTCCAACTCTGCGATTCTCGCAAACAAACGATCCATTCCCTTTTGAAAAGTAGCTTCCACGCTTCGTGTGATTTCAGGAATCGCTTTCGCCAGCTCTTCCGCCACAATGGGCCTTACGATCGATTCCAAGACAGCGGGATCAATTTGAGCGGCTACAGGTGCACCTCCATGGATACCTACAGCCCCCGAATCAAACAAGACACGTTGTAACACAGGTACCTTGGCTTGCTCGACCGCTGGAGTCACGTCCACGCTGGATACCATTTCTGCCTCGTCCTTCTTCCAATTTGCTACATTCGCATTCGAAACGTCAAGCACAGCAAGGGGCTCCACAGTAACATTCTCTGCATCCAAGGCGTCGCCATAAGGTGGCACAACAAAGTAGCCCGCACAGCGCATACTGCGCGTAGAGCATGACAAGCGAATAGCAACCACACAGCGTCTAGAGAAGTCGATCAGAGCGTGGACATAAGTCTGGAACTGGTTGTTGTTGTAGTCTGTGTATGGGAGTTTCACACCACTGACACAAAGCTCTGTGATATCCGCGATACCAAGCTCGCCATTCGACTTCTTATGTTCCTCGGCACTCAAAACAATATGGCGTAGTGTGGATACACCAAAGCCGGTGCCGTATCCAATGCGGAAAGTGAACTTGTCTCTTTGTACTCTCAAGTAAGCAGGGTCCATCACTTCAATCTCTGACGTTTCCTCGGTTTCATGCAAAACTTGGGCGATCTGGCGTTCAGCAGTTTGAGCATCGTCAATTGGAAGTGAAAACAGGGCACGAGCATCGGGTTCGCTGAGCCCCATATCGGGCATACAAAATCTGATACAGGTGTGTCAGTGGCCTTCCATTTATTCGAGATGCAAGGATATTCACTCACTCCGCCATTGCACCGAACAAATCGCCATTGATATCTTGAAGCTCAATGTCCATTACTACAGGCGCCCCCGCGCGATAAACCAACCAGGAATAGAACTTATTATCGATCGAGATCCCCGCATCTTCGTAGCGTTTGGTTGACACGCGCACATTCATAGTCAAGGCCAACACCCCAGATCCATTTACGGTGGCAGGCAATGTCGCGTTTTGTCCAATCCCAAAATAAACTTTTTCCATCTCTTTCCAGTCGCTCGTGATCACGCCGTCGTCATCGACGCTAGTGGATGGGAAGGCGAGCACGGCATCCTTCCCGACACGAAGCCTAGCAAAACATTTCCCCTCTGCGATCATAATCGGATCCTTGCTAGTGTTCATGACGTTGATATTAGCAGTAAATATGTCATCATTCTTGTAAGAATCATGACGGGTGCTACAATCAGTCACTTTAAGCCGGAGAGGAGACTTTGGGCTGTTCCAGCGTGGAAGAGTGTCATCACGTTTTCGGACTACAACACGTGGAATGGAACGACCAGAGAACAGGTTTGTTGCTGGGAGATGGTAGGGGTTTGCCTTTGTTGAGGTCACAGCACTGGGAGGGAGTGCTTTTTCGCCGAATTGGAGCGACTTCGAGAACTCTACTGAAGACGCAACTGGGCCATTCTTTTCACTGATTGTTGGCCAATTGAAGCGCACGGTAACGGAGGAGGGATTGAGGGACGAAGCAGTTCCGCATTGCAGCTTTGCTCCAACAATCTCATTGTGGGCAGAATCAACCAACCAAGTTGCGATGACCCATTCTCCCTTGGTTCCAACCAATTTCACTATCGGCTTCGCATAATCTGTGTTCCGAAGGTCTTCCGGTGAAAACGTCATGAACCACGATTTTCCTGGCAAGTGGGCGTTCACTGTAAGCTTGTCTTGGTCGATAATCGGGGCTTCATCCAGAGTGGCACCAATGGACGCATACACCGTACGGTTGGGGAAAGCAGAGTGCTTGAAATCATCCGCAGCCACTACCGCAAGCTCTTTGTGTGTGTTTACAAATCCAGTGATAGCGTATCTCCAGTTGTAGAATGCGCCGTACTCCCAATCGTTATGATGTTTTTGACGGTGCTTATTGGTTGCGCAACCGAGTTTCGGATCAGACAGTCCACAGCAAGTGTACTGGCGCCCAAACTTTTGCAGAGGACCGTCCGACAAGTGGAAGCGGCAACTTCCCTGTGATTCCAAGTAAAGTGTTTTTAATTAACAAAAAATTATTACAAAGTCGCGTCACCAAACCTCGCCATTCGCTGACTCAGCAAACTGCTCCATACATTGAACACAGTTGAAACGAGGCTCAGGACCAAGCTGTGTTTGATCCTCCCAAGCACCGCGAAATGCGGGCCACACCTCTGCAGAGAAACGCGACTGAATTGCCCCAAGCTTGTCAACGACGTCCATAGGATTGATAAAGATGCCCTGAAGCTTGAAGAGTTGTGACACTGTCTCGCGCACATTTAAAGTACTTGGCGCGTTGGCAATGTGCGACTCAGGCAGCTGGTTCGTGAGGGCGAAACCATTGAATCTCCTGTAGGCGGACGCCCCCTCTGCGGTGACGATGGAGCCAACCAGGAGTGGAACAATGGCTATTTCCTCCTTCTCCATAAGTTTGAGTGCGGTCTGCCATTCGCAAACCACTGAATCGTTCCTGATGTGTGTAGTTTGTCATCCACCAATCCACAAACTTAAGTCAACTCACCATCCTTCCTGGATGCCCATCATCGAGCGCATACATTGCTCAGAAACGAGGGGAAGGAAAAGACAGCTTCCGTTAAGTCCTATCGAGTGCGATCAGAGGCGATGGGTCGGTGGCAAGCAGACGCACCTTCCAAGAACTGCTTCGTGTATTCTGAGCCCGCCTTCAGGTTCTGCTTATCCAAAAAGCAGCGAATCCTCATTTCGCGCTGTTCATTGAGAACGGGCAGCTGTTGGAGCTTGTCTGCAAGACGCTCAGCCAGCTCTGCGTCTGTCGCCACGCGGTACGAGCTGACCATCCCGCATTAGCTGCGGACAAATCCTGGGTGGACGTACATGAAGACGTGGAACGACTTCTTGGGTCCAGTCCCCGCGTCCAAGTCCGTCGCGGCCATTTCTTCAGGGTTTGTGGAACAAATTTGTGCCAATTTGGGAAAGGGATGCGGACCCTACATTGAACATGTGAAGACACCAGCGAGATGCAAGACTTCTGGCAAGTCAGACAGCGATAAGTAAGGCATCGTTCCTCTACAACTACACACAGGAAAGAGGGAAATGAAAGTAAAGGAAAATGATATGAGAATGAGTGCAACGAAAAGAAAGGAGAAACTCAAAGATCCGAGACGCTTCGGGGATCCTCGCCCAAATCCAAAGCCATCTCTTGGCGTAACATGTCACGCATCATGCGTCTGGCTTCGCGCTTGACATCCTCGTCCACACCCTCTAAATCCAAATCGTCACCTCTATCCGCCCCACCGTCCTCATACAAATCCGGACTCGCCCGGAACTCTCCAAAGTCTGCCTCACGTTGCATGGACATAAGCGCAGCCTTGCGTCTAGCGTCTTGCTCAAATTCAAGCTTCCTTGCCATCCACCCCCGCTGGCGGGCGGCTTGAAGAGCCTTGAACTCCTCCGCCTCCTCAAACATGCGTGCCTGCTCAATTCCTCTCTTACGCGCCTCCTCCATTTCACGCATAATATCCTCGGGAGAGGTTTTTACCATGTTCGTCTTGGTGGCCACAGCGGCAGCTGTGGGCAACGCAGATACGGCACTGTTCAGAATTCCACCGACAACTCCAGTAACGGTCGATCCCAGACCTCCAATCGACTGCAGTAGGCTCTTGCGGTTGCTTGCCTTCTTTTGACGCGCCGAGTCCGACACGTTGGGAATGAAAAAGGCTTCCGGAACAGTGTCTTGAGCTTCGACGTCAGCATCCGCATCCCACATGACCACTCCGGCGTCGGCGGCCTCACTGGCCGCACCGACCCCACTATTGCTTGTGAAGGACTGAGTGAACGAGACTAACGCGTTCGTGAGTGTCATGCGCTTGCTTGCTCTTGAGGTGGGTACTGTGTCGGTTGGCACCAAGTCTGGGAACTCTTCTTGATGAATTTGGTCCACAGTAGCAGGAGCCACGATGCTACCCCGACGGCCTTGCGTGTGCTCGTATTCATCAAAGTCCACGGAAATGTGATCAAAAGCATTGACCAGGTCTTCTGAAGGGACATAATCTGGCCGGTACAATCGTGGGTCGACGGGGATAAACTAAATGAGAAACCGTCAGTCTCAAGGTTTAAGTCCAAATTCCATCGAAAACTCACGTGAACGTCGCCGAACTCAACTGGAGTTCCATCACCGGGTATTCTCGTCAAGTCGATGCAACACGTCTCCAACTTCGTATTTGTTTTGATGTATCCAAGCCGTAGCGTCACGCTCCCCTTCCCGGCCAATTGAAGTTGCTCTTCCACAGGGAACAGTCTCGTGAACCCGTGAATCACATCAAGCTCAGGGTCCACAACGTCCGCATCCACCGTTGTCCAGCAAAAGAATTTGAGTGGAACGAAAGTTTCTCCTTCTACCTGACCAGGAATCTCCACGTTGCAAACGACTTCATAAGCGCCACGAGGTAACCCGTCGCTAACACGAATCAATGCAACATGTCCATGTACGCTCGATCCCGTGCTATATTCCCACAGATACGCGCTGCGGGAGTTCTTCACGGCGCGCGCTTCCAAAATCTTGTCCGTAACTGAGGCCGAACTCCACTCAGAGAAAATAGCAAACTCCGGATCAGGAGCTTGTGGGAATGCAGCTTTATGTCGGATAGTGGGGTGAGCGGAACTATCGGTCGTCTTAATGGGTGAGAAAATGTCTGCATTGACGGCGGTGGGCCAGTCTCCGTGCAAATGGATGGTCGTAAGGACGCCTTCGCGGTCCAGGATGGCCAAGTCGCGGGCGTCTGTCGTGAACGCAGCCGCATTAACGCGTGGTCCAACCATCCATAAATCATGAAGCCAAACAATGTTTCCCGTCACAGTGTTGTGTATGGAAATGCGCTTGTCTTCAGTGACTGAAACAATTGCGGCATCGTCAGCAGCCCACGCAAGAGCAGTGACAGGCGCAGGGAACACTTCATTTGAGGAAATCAACAAGCTGCGCTTGACCTTGGCCTCTGTGTTCCAAATAGTAATCATTCCATCTGTCTCGCTGGTGGCCAACAGCTGGTCCTGCGTGTTTGAAAAAGCGATGCCTACAGGACGGTCAGAGTTGCGATCCAACAGGCCCGTGATGGACATGACACTGGAAGTCGAACGGCGGTTCGCTGCCCGCTTTTCTGCAGGCTTCATGCTGATATAGCTCTCGGAAACTTCAAATGGCGAGACAAGAACTTGCAGAGACTCCAAGCCAGAAGTTAAGCCTTCCCAAAGGACAACAGTTGAGTCATCCACTGTCAATGCCAGACGACGACAGGTGGGAATGTTTGTGGGCGTGATCGAAGTAATGCGACCGACACCAAGATCAAGAGTTACCGTCGGCCTTAACTGAGAAAGGGATTCGGAAGAAACCCAATCCCAGATGGACACGCTTCCGTCTTCATAACCGACAGCGAAGCTCAAAACCTCAGCAGCCGAGGCAGTGACGGTGCCGTTCGCGACAGCCGCGGCGGAATCCAAAAACGCAACACAAGACGGGCTGATGTAGCTGTTCTGGCCCTTCATGACATTTAGTGACACCGCGTATCCGCCATCCACCTTCTTGTTGAAGACACCCTTCAGCTTTCCAGACCATCCTTTCTCGTGGAAGGCTTGCTCCGCGTATATAAGGGTCAAGTTTCCGTTGTTCGTGACAGTTGCCACGATCGGCTTCGTCAGATGACAAGCGACACCCGTCACCGTGTCCTTTCGTGAGAATCCAGCCTTGCGCAGTTTGCGGTCTAGAGATACGTTCGTCGTCTGAAGGGTCGCATGGGCCTTTTTGTCTGTGAAGGAGACGAGGCTCAAACGCTCGTTTACAGCCCACCCCAAAAACCCAGCGTTATTTCGCACAGGTAGTACGGCTTGGTAGGATTCGGCGAGGGTCGTGTTGTAGCTGAGGGTAGAGTGGTCTCCCAACTCATCAACGCTCCAAACTCGAACGCTTCCATAATCTCCGTCCGTCAAAATGGTCTTGCCTGAGCGAGAAAACACGCAAGTTATTTGGTTTCCATCCGACAGAGAGGGATCCACTCCCAGAATGGTGCCGAGGAGTTGATAAGAAAATACTCCAGTTTCCTTGCTTGGTTTGGTTCCCTCGGGAATACCATGAATGAAAATGACCTTGTTGTCATTGGGAACAACTGCGAGTCGCTTGCCATCGTGAGAGAGGGAGATGGTGCGCACACGATCTACGTCCATCTCCAGGTGGGCCACAGGCTTTTTCGCCTTGGTGTCAATCACCACGTAGCCTTTCCCATTCTCCTCGGCAATAACAACGTAAGTGCCCTGAAAAGCTATTCCAAATCTGGCAGAGCAATCTGGGGGAGGCAGCGAGTGCGCCTTACTGGGAATGTACTGGAGATAGTGGTTCGAGTCCGCATCCATCACAAGCTCGTCCACGTCCGCAACAACAAACAAGTCCCTTGCTTCATCCCAGAATCCAATTTTGTTGAAGGCAGAGGCAATCGGCTGTCGTGGGTGCTCCAAACATTTGATGACTTGCAACAAGTTCATTGACACGGCATCCCAAACTCCAATACGGCCTGGCTGCTCTCCATCTGAGGCAGCCACAATGCACCCGTCAGTTGAATTCCACGCAATGGCCGTAATTAGGTCATTTTCGGGCAGCGTCGCGTCGCGCCCAATCTTCTTGACGCTCAAATCTGAACCATCAAGAAGAGCAAGCGACCGCGCTCCCACAGCTATCTGGGTCCCCTTCCTGGAGAAAGCGCAAACAAGAGGCACGCCATCTTCCATAAGCACGTTCCCGTCAGCGTCCCCGCCGCGAAGGCTGACTTTCGTGATGAGCTTCGCCTTGCCTCCCCCGCTGGGACTCGCCTCCACTTGCTCAACATCGTACAAGAAGGCAGTTGGCTGGTTATCAAACGTGCGCACTCCCACGAGGAAGATGCGCTCATCGTATGTGTCGCGGCCAGTCACCAGCATAACGTCATTGTTGCTCCCACTATCAGTTCCGCGCAACGTTACGAGAGGCTCGCCGCGGGCACTGGGGCGATTCACCCACTCCACCCAGTTCAGGCCCGGAGCATGTGCCAAGATCCAGCTCCTCGCGTCGTCAGCAACCACTGAACCCGAGTACAGGTTCGCGGCTACGGGGACGAATCGGTTTGGATCAGACAAAAGCTCATCCGCATTGGCTAGGAGAAAGCGGTAGTCTGAAAGAAATCAGAAAGAAATCAGACAGTGAATAACGCGGTATTTCAACGAAAACGCAATCAACTCACAGTCTTTGAGTTGCTTAACAACAACTTCGTCCGCAGAATCCAAGGAAATCGCATATCGGTAACTCGCAAGAACATCCCACAGGAGACCTGCGTGCACAGCACTTCCAAGGTGCGAAATATCCTGCAGAGTCTTGGTGGCGCGTCGGAAGCCAGACGTTTCTCCAACGGCAAGTTCGTGCCAGACGACAGCGCTAATACGTCTCAGGTTAGGACGCCCAGAAATGAGGAGAGATTGGTCCACTATGTAGCGACTCTCGCTCTTCGTGTTGCCCGCAACGTCGTAATATTGCTTCGCCTGGTTGGCGTATTTCGCCTCCCAGTAATTAGCAATGGCCGTGTGCACTTTGGGACCCTGGCCCTGCTCCAAGTAGCGATCTTCTGCAACTCTGTGAAATTGGGTATGCGACCTGTGCGGTAGGCTCACGTGAGAACAACCATTTCTTATGAGCCGTGAATATGCTCACCAGAAGATTCCCTTAACACCCTGCACCTGCCTCTGCACTAGGCAATCGCCCAATTCCTCCAACAATCTCTCCACCAAAATGGGCGGAATTCGACGTATGCTGCTGTCGTGGAACTGCCAAATGGAAGCGCATCAAAAATCACGTCACAAAATCCGAGAGCGCGAGCTACACACCTTCAAAACTTCATTCATGACAGTCTCATCGCAACTCAACAAATCCTCCCACTCGACTCTCGCAAGCCCATGTCGCGCCGCAGTCAAGTATCCCACAGCTTTTGCAACAAAGTATCTACCCAAGCGAATCTCCAGCCGTTCCATAAAATGCTCCACGAGACCCGGAACGGTCTCGCCCTCCATATCACTCGCAATTTGCTCAACCGTAGTAGAGCCAGTCCACTTACGCGCAAAGAGCGTCCAGGCGGCAACGACGAATAAGGGAAGCTTCTGGATGTTGCACTTGGTCAGGAACGCTGCTTTCTGCTCGGGCTGCAACGTGCGCTCGTCTTGCGCCATGAGTCGGTCAACGAGGGCGGCCACCTCGCTACCCACCATGAAGGGGACTTCCATTCTACTGTGAGCCGACGCGGCAGAAGGGTACAGGTTGCTGAGGATGCTCAGGGTCTGGTGCTTGCTGCGTGAGGTTGGGGCGCTGCTGACAATAAGCTTGACATTTTCTGGGATGATGCGGGGTAACCAGTCGAGGTTGCGTGCATCATCGTCGAGGGAGAGTTCATCCAACCCGTCCAGGATCTGTAATTCATTATTTTCAAGATGCCGCAAAATCAAATATCATTTACCTACCACCACCAAAGGCCTGTCCTCCTCTGCAAGCTGGAATGCAATTTCCAAACCCGCCTTGAGTCCTTCAATACTCGTCGGAGGCCAAGAGTCCAAGCTCCCAAGCTTCTCTTCAAGAGTTTGCTCGCCTGTGGTTTCTGCAACGTCATAGCTAGCCAAGGCTTCCTCTTCGACCTTGTCTTTCAAAGCTTCCAGCCCATACACAGTGACGATCTGAGAGCAGAGGCTTCTCAAGAGGCTGCGAGAGTCAATCGACTCGTTGGTCGCGCCAACGAAGCGCGTCACGTTGATTGTGTGAGGTTGCGTGACATGGACGAGCTCCGAGACTTTGGCCATTAGCGCCGTCTTTCCCACACCCGCGGCACCTATTTCCAGAAGGCATCATATCATCATCTGCACCAGTCTCGTATCGCTCCAAAACTCACCAGTCACAACCAAGACTCGCTTCTCCTTCGCCTTCAAGAAATCCTCCACATCCCCAACCACATCCTCCCTACCCACAAACGCATCACACTCCCGGACAACGGTCCCCACATGCTTCAATACCTCAGTACTAACAGCACCGCTCGCGCCCACCGCCAACGCGCCGCCGCCGCCTCCCGTGCGCACTTGCTTCACGACGCTTTCGCAAACGAGCTTGGCCACGTCCTCGCAAAAGGTGGCCAAGTAGGTTGCGTGCGTCGGGTCTGCGAGTGGGTTGAATCCACCCGCGTCCGCACGCCAGGGAATGGCGTAGAAGCGCGTGGCTCGATTACGGCTGCGGAGGCGCGTTATCGCATTAATACGCTCCTTGAAGAGATCTGCGCTGTGCATGTCGATGAAAGGTGCAGCGAGGATAGGGTTGGAGGGGGCGTTTCGTTTAAGGTCCAGGAGGGTACGTCTTGTTTGAGGTCGATTGGTGAGCCTCGGATGTTTCAAAGGGTGCTGGTTTGAAACGACTCAACTGGAAACAAAAGAGACCGTCGCCGGAGGACTTGTTGTAGGCGGTGTTGACCATCAGCTCAGTAAGACTCTTTCCGAGCCCCTTTGCACCGGCCGCCTCGACGCCAAAGACCGCAACACCGGCGACTCCGAGCACGTGGCCCAACTCTTCACGAATCTGGGCCCATTGCGCAAGGGCATCTTGTCGCTGCGCCGCGTCGCTGGTGCTACCAAAGGCGGGAAGGATGCTTGCGACAGGGCGAAGTTTGTACACACGGCCTGCGGGAGCCGCGTTCGCGTCTAGGGTATACCACACATCCAGTAGCGTCGGAACGTGTCGGGAGAGTTCCGCACTGGCGAGGAGATGGGTGCGAATGGCATCAAAGTCGGAGGCGAGAAGTGTTGTCGGCAAGGTTGGAGGGCCGTATTTGTCTCCTGTGCTCTATCTTGTGAGAAAGGTGCCGTCACGAACACTTTCCAGACACACCTAATAGGCCTATGAAAATGGTGATGACGGATGTGTCGGCAAGGCACTCCTTCAGCTTGTTAAGGCTTCGATCCGACTCCTGATTTTCGTGCAAGCCTGCATCGGCAACGTTCCAGTCTCTAATCATCGAAGAAATACCTTCGTTAATGTATACGCTGTGAAAGGATGACCAAAGGATGCCAATGGGGATACCCAATTGATCACGTCAATAGGCAACAGGCACCGCACAGGGCGAAAGGAGGACGTCATCACGGACATTCGGGCATAAGATTGCAAATAAACGTTATTGCAATTGCATTTGCGCTTGCCCGTCATTTAAGTCCTGATACGCCATTTAAGGGTCCTCGACATCGCACGCCACCGAGTCAAACTCAATCCCATCGTGCTTGGACATTCTCCCATGAATGTATAAAGCCTGTTTGCATCTTGTCATCCACAGGTGCAGTAGTTCCGGCTGAGAAGGGGCGAGCGAAGCAGGAATGGGGAGCCAATTTACGCACAAGTCGACGACAGCAAAGTCGAGCTCAAGCACTTTGCAGAAGCGTGCGAGGAAAGGCCACACGAAGGAGACCAGCACGTCGCGCTCTGCCACAAAGTCTGATAATATAATCGTGTCAAGACTAGTCTGCATCCAACATCCAATTCCATCTGAATGAAGATATTTACCTTCTCCACCACCAATCACCACGCGCACACTTCTTGCCTGCGATCGTGCGAGGCTCTTGACTGCATCGGAAAGAGAGCCGATGACAACCGCTGTGCTCTCGCCGCCACCGCTCGCGAAGTTTGCCGCGTTCAGCGCCTGAGAGAGGAGTGCTGCAAAAACGTCGCTCTTGCCGTGCTCTGCCTCCGCGGCCGAGGGCCCGGATCCGCCACCCTCGCCAGCCGGGGGCTGCGGCATGCTCTCATTTTGGCCCATCTTTTTTCAGCCTTCCATTTCCTCACCTTATTTCATGGAATTTTCCACCTGGGGTCCACAGAGACTGAGAGAAAAAAAAACCAGCTCCATTAGCACACGCCCACTCTCGCGTCTGGACACGAGGCTTTCCGGGCCCTCCCCTTTGACCTATCGCTGAACACGAAAAGCGCTAAACCTCGCATGATGAAGTCATCGGATAGAATGCTGACGATATTGCACAAGAAGAGGGTAGCGCTAATGCTGGAAGCCGCAGCCGCACTCGTCGTTGCCGTGTCTGCAGCACCTTGATCAAATGAAAATTTTCGGACGCGTTGATGAAACCCGTCACGCACATTTCATTGCGACGTCATTTCCGAAACAACGACAAAACGAGTCGCAACGCACCACACGTAACGTCGATGGGCTTCCTTGGATCAGTCTGCCGCCTCGTCGGCGCCCTCACCATCCTCTGCGAGCTGCCCACCTTTCAAAAGCCCGCAGCCACCGTCGTGGACCTCAACAACGGCCTGAAGGGGTACTTCCCCGTCTTCAAGGACGACGATCCGATGAGCGGGGCGAGCCTCAATCTGATGGGCAACGGCATTCCCCTCGTCTTCCAGCCACTGTTCGCGTACCTACTTTGTATGGGCGTGCCGGCCGTCATCGTCACTGTCCTTATCTTGACGGGACGGGATCAATCTGAGAAATGGAACCTGCGTCCGAAGCCAAGCAAGTCCTGAGCTGCAATTTTTGCTTTCGAGACGGGTGTTTCAATGCTTTGACAGTGAACCAACTCGATTCGTTCATAATCATCCCGTATTTACATTCCTTTTGTTACTCTCCTTTTCAATTCCCTTGTATTCTTTATTCAAACGCCGCCTCTCTGTTTTGCACCTGATTAATGAACATTAAAGTAAAACGCATGCACCATCGATACCTCCTTCGCTTTCCCTTCGTCGTGTGTTAGTTAGGTGTGTACGCATTACTTGTTGGTGCCTGCTCCAATGAAGGGGTGAAACGCGTTTTTATGCCTCACAAGGTGAATGAAATTATTCTGCAACTCCTCTGGTTGCAAGACCACGTCATATAGACACAGAAACGAAAGAGAACAGTCACTATGATAGTACTTGATACTGTGAATGAAATTTGAGTTAATTTCATTCTGGTTTACTCTTAAGGGCGCCTTTGCGTTGCCAGTCACCCTGAGCGAAAGCGATTTCAACAACCTGATTGACACACAAAATCGTATATGGGATTCCTAGGCTCCGTCTGTCGCCTCGTTGGCGCCCTCACAATCCTATGCGAGGTTCCCTCATTCGCAGTCCCCGATGGCACCCCCTTTCCCCCCGTTCTCGCCACAGGCCTCAAGCAATACTTGAAAACATTCCAGGACACAGACCCGAGTGGGCGCGAGATTGCTCTCATGGCAAGCGGGATTGCGCTGGTTTGGCAGCCGCTGTTTTGCTACATTGTCTGCACGGTAGTGCCCGGGCTGATTGTGTTGGCACTTTGTTTCAAGGCCTCAGATGGAGAGAGCAAGTGGGTGAGCGAGAGACAGAAGTGATACTTGGGTCGTTCCTTCAGCAGTCCCGATTCCCCATGCTCACATTTTACATTCAAACTAGTTTTAATAATCATTATGTCTTAATCTATATGAAATTGAAGCTTCCTCCATTTTCAAAACGTTGCGTCCAACTGGTGACTTGCATCCTTTGTGGGCATACCTACCAGTAACTCCTCGTCCTCGGAGGAGATTGCTTGATATCTATCAGACGTTCCCGCGATGGCAAACGACGGAGGACTGCGCCTCCACGCGTCCCTTATGCGCCAAGCACCCATATGCAACAATGTAAGCCACAAACCCCACCACACCACAGCCCATGTTAACGTGCCGCGCCATGGCGGAAACTCGTGTGAATGTGTATTACCCTGCGTGTCCACATATGAATCCAGCGTGGGAGCCTGCGGCGCGAGGAAGGTGGTCCAAGGGTCGCTACGAAGACAGAGTTGGCCTTCCATGGTGTAGCAGTAAAAAAAGTAGTTATTGAAGAAGATGGAAATGCAGAGCAGGTGGAGGAGAGAGGTTGAGACGGGACGGGATGCTGGATCGAGAGCAATGATTTGGAAGTAGCTGTTTCGGATGACGCCGGTTCAGTAGGTCATTTGCAAGGGGAGAACGAACTCACGAGAAGCTAGAAGCAATGATGAGCGATACGTTATACACGTACACCAGAAGGAGGGACTTTGAGTTGAGCGCCCACAACAAGTTATGGATAAACAGGGGGATGGAACTCAAGACCGAGATGGAATTCGGATAAATGATTTCGCCGGATACGATTGCAATGCCAAACACGTGATGCATGGCTGATTCATTAGCGTGAGTTTTGGTCCTAATGCATTCGGCAAGGCACGACGCACCCATAATGGTGTATTTGCTCCACATTGCGCTAAACAACAGCTCGGCACCATAATAAACAATATGGGCAAACAGCATGAATGAGTACTGCCGAAAGACCCAGTGCTCTGCTGGTGCATTGCCACAGTTGACCCAGCGACTCCCGCTGCCGAGCGATGAGAACGCATCCTTGCGTCGCAGAGCACAGAAACCGATGAGGAGGATGCTCTGCAGCAGATAGACGCGGTTGAAGCATACTTGCCAAATGTCTGGAAGCGAGGGTCGGTCCCAATGCGCGAAAATACCATTGTGCTGGTGGTGGTGCGACGTCATGATGGTTTGGAAGATTGGGAAACATTCCCAGAGCGGGCTGGTTAAGTAGGTCTGCTGCTGCTGAATGGGTCAATGGGGACTGGGCAATGTTTTCAGGGAGGGCGAGTGACCATTGACACATTTCGCACACGATTTTCCTCAAAAACCAGTTTCCGCGTCCATGTTGACAGGCACGCACGTGACGCCATGATCCAGGACCGCGCCGCCTTCGCCGTGACGGGTCTCCCGCACCAGAGCGCGGAGGCCGCGACGGGCGGCCACTCTACATACGCAGGCCTGCTGCCAACAGTGAAGATCGCCCGTTGCCTTGTTGGCCGCCCCCGTTTAATAAGAGCGTCCCTACCCAGAGAGACAACAGCTCTGGCGCAAGCTTCTTCTTCCAGTTCTTTCCCTCGACGCAGCCTAGCCCGAACAACTTGGTCATTTTTCTCAACGGGGGTCCAGGCTGCAGCAGCATGGAGGGAAGTTGGATCGAGAACGGGCCATTCAGGATGAACGACGACGGGTCCCTCTCCGCCAATCCGCATGCGTGGAACCACGCCTCAGACTTACTTTATGGTGCAGCGAACCTCCTGAAACCTGAACGTGATATTTATTACAATACATCTGACAAATAGTGGACCAACCTCTCGGAACTGGATTCAGCCCAGACTTTCTCGGGAAAGAATACACGCTCGAGAGCATCGCGACCTCTTTTGCTGGCTTCTTAAGCAACTTCTACGCAGTTTTCAGCGAAACGAGTCACTTGGACCTTTATATTACGGGAGAAAGTTTTGTAAGTGCTTTCCAGGCAAGATTCAATTCCTAAGCCTCGCTTACATACAGGCTGGCATTTACATCCCCATCATAGCCAACCATCTCCTCCATTCCAACAAGAGCTTCAACCTGAAAGGCATCGCGCTCGGTAACCCAATGCTCAACTTTCAGCGCCAAGCGGTGGGATCTCCAACAAGCAACGCCGACACACTTGACTACCTCATCGCGACGCGTTTTTTTGGCAATGACACGGTCGCATTGATGAAAGCGAGAACCTGCGCAACGATGGATCCACAGCATTGTGTTCTGATCAATTTCGCCCAGGCCTGGTTTCGAAGCAGACACGCAGAGTACGGCGCGAATGCGACCTGTTTCGACATGTACAATGTCAATTATCCCATGCCTTGTGGTGCGGGTAAGTCGCATCATTGGCGGGCTGAGGATAAGTTGACGAGCTACCTGAATGTACGTTTTATTTAGCTCCCACTTTCTCTCTTACTGTCGTGATAAAAAAAATTCGCGTAATAGAGCGTACAAGTGCGCGCCGCCTTAAATATCTCTCCTGCCATCAACGACACTTTCGTGTGGGAAGAGTGCAAGCGCGACATCAACTTGGTACCTGGCACCAAAGATGCGAGCGACTGGGAAACGGTGTCTTTACTTGGGAGTCTTATCACCTCCGCCGGACTTCGCGTCCTTGTTTTTAATGGGGATCTCGATCTGGTGCTGCCATATACTGGTTTGGAGCGCATTCTGGGCAACGCATCGTGAGACTCTGTCCCTGGCTTGCCCAGAAACATTTTTAACACTTGAGGAATAATAGGTGGAACGGCGCCACCGGCTTTCAGGCTCCCTTCTCGGACTGGTTCGTCGATTCGAAACAAGCAGGAATGATTGTGCGGGAGGACCGCGGACTTACATACATCCGCGTATCGGGTGCGGGCCATATGGTTGCCGCAGATGCTCCAAGAGTCGGTTTGGCCGTATTGCAGGAACTTCTTGGCAATGCGGTTGAGTTCAAGGCCACATCCACAATGTACCAAAGCTTTGCAAGTGGGACTCCTGCGATTGCGCAAGTTTCACCGTCAACTAGTGTAGCCGTCCCTGCTTCCCAACCAACTGGTGTCACTAGCCCAGCAGCTTCGGGATCCTCATCGTTTCCTGCTAAGGTTTCCAGTCAGCTTGTCAATGCGGTGAATGCTACTCGTCTTCCTGTGGAGGCGACCAGCGACAAGGTTTATCCTTCAGGACCCCACATATCAGTCAATAACGTGTATGTGTCTTCGGCTACTGACAGTCAAACTTCTATCTTGTCCATCATCACTTTTCTCCTTGTTTCTTTTTTACTGTTTTAGCTTGAGAGCTGTGATCACTGAGTTTTCATCACCAATTTGTCCCGATGCCCAGTTCAGCCGACTTCCTGATCCCCAGCCTGCCTGGCGAGTCAGCAGCATTGACTGTTACTCTGAATGGACAATATGCTGGCTTGCTTCCATCCGTAAGTTTTCGCCTCGTGTAGAGTCAGGAGAATACTGTCATTGATGATTACATGGGTGTCCCGGCCCACATCAAACCACCAGTCCGCGAATGCGTCTGCTCCAAACAACTACTTCTTCTGGTAAGTCCCGGACGGTCAATGGGCGGTTGCCTCAGGCATCCTTCTTTCCGAACTCCTCAGCACACGCTCCCGTACTGTCCCATAACTGGAAACACGCAGGTACTTTCCGTCTGCGAATGTGACTTCATCAAATCTCGTCGTGTGGCTCAATGGAGGTCCTGGCTGGTGAGAGAGGCGTTCCAATCCATTCCATCGCCCATCACCAACGATGCAACCCAATCGAAGCTCGTCCCTGTTCGGGAGCTTCAGTGAGAACGGTCCTATCACAATTCTGGACAATGGGACCCTGGTTGCGAATCCCTTCTCGTGGCACAAGCAGGCCTCAATGCTTTATGGTTAGCTTTCGACTGAGCTTTGTGCCCATATAAACCTGCTCAATTGTCAGTCGAGCAACCCGTGGGAACTGGCTTTGACGTGGACAACTCCAACGCGACTTATAACGAGGTCGCTGTCGGCAATTTCTTCAAAACTTTCCTCGATAACTGGTACGCCGTGTTCCCTGAGGCAAAGAGCAAGGACCTCTACATCACCGGAGAATCCTACGCAGGAACCTACATTCCATATATCAGTACCGCGCTCCTCACCAATAAGACTCTCCCCGGCACGAACGACACTATCCCTCTCAAGGGCATCGCCATCGGCAACCCCTTCCTCAGTCGCGACATCCAGGGTAGTATTGCCAGCGTCGTGGAAGATTACGATTTCCTCAACGATGCAGGTTACCTCAGCGGCCCCGCTTCCGCCCTCCAACCCACCCTGTCCAACCTCGCCGCGACCTGCCGCAACGCGACAGCGGTGCAAGCACAGACGCTGCCCTACGCGTGCAGTGTCATTGACGGATACATGGACTGGTACACCAAGACGCACACGGACTTCGGTGTAGGCAACACGTGTCTCGATTACTATAACCTGGACCACGTTGTGCCATGCAATTCGAACGGCACGGACGCGTTGACAGCGTACATGTGGCGCGCGGACGTGCAGGAGGCGATCCATGTTCAGCAGCGCCCGTTTGTGTGGAACCAGTGCAGCGAGATCAAGCTGGATGATCGACGCGATGCGGCCGCCAACTTGCTTCTGGATGGGATTGTTTCGAGTCGGGTGAAGGTGATCATTGCCGACGGGGACCGGGACAGCGTGTGTCATTACGTTGGGGTCGAGCGCGCGCTGGGGAACACGACGTGAGTAATTTGTAAACCTAAGACTCGGTTTTAACATGGAAAGCGGCTCTTGATGCTTTTTAGATGGGGAGGAATAAGGGGCTTCCAAAACTCGCCAAATCCTTGGACTGTTCTTGGCACTGCCGCTGGTAAAAAATGGTCAGAGCGGGGGCTCACGTATGTTCGTGTGGCCGGGTCTGGGCACATGATTCCAACGGACAAGCCATTGAGCGCGTATGGTGTCCTCGCTGAACTGCTCTACGGCAACGCGGATTCAGCGGATGCTGCGATTCCTTCTTCTGCCGCCGCTTCTGCAATTGCTGCAATGACAACGACCCGAAAGAGTTTGGGCGAGCGTACCTTGGAATGGCCGGCTGCAGCGCTCTTAGCATTTCTGTGCAGCTTGCTAATTTAAGAATGCAGCTTATTGCCGAGGTAAACGGGGATTTGGCTGATTGGACAAAGATCCAAGGCCTGAAGAGTTTGTTGATTGAGCCAATAAATGTGTACAGATTTTAAATTGCCCCATTGAACTGTTGAAGATGATTGACTCTCGGACTGTTGAATTTCCTACAATTAAACATTTGTCCATCCCAAGAATATACAGAATTCAGAGACTCGCTAGCCGATGCCTGTGCAGTGTCGGGTACTCTGAGATCTGGCATACGCAAG
>MU614721.1:0-45913 GCA_025201725.1 Chytriomyces sp. MP71
CACACACACACACACACACACACACGCGAGCACGTCAGCTGCGACGACGGGGCATCGAGAAGCCTTTTTCACGCACCAGCGTCCTCGTCGTCGCCGTCCACGACGACCACGTCGCCGTCCTCGTCATCGTCAAACTCGTCCACGAAGGCGTCCTCAAACTCGCCCATTCCCTCGTCGTCGACATCGGCTGCATTCCTCCGATGAACAGCCGCTGCCGCGTCACCCGCAGCCGCGTCCCGCTTCGCACCCACACTCTCGTCATTCTGCGCGCTGCGCTTCTTGCTGCCAGCCATCGTCCTTGCTGGCGGTTGCTGTGGTTGGAGGCGAGGACGGACAAAATCAATGAGTCCACTGGGCAAAAAGAAAAAAACCTGAAAACCACTCCTCCCCTCGTCCCTCCGCCCTGTCCCGAGTGTCCAGCTGATGGCCGCATACGTCCAGAACAGACCATCCCCTCACCTGCACACTCCCCCGTCCTGTCGCTCTGTCGCTCCGACCCAGAAATCCCCAATCCAACATCCCTCCTCGCTCGATCACGGATATGCCCGTCAGTGTTACTCAACCAACAATTATACCCACTCTCCAGGGTTGGTGTTCCCGTCCGCTCCTCGTTCCTTTTCTCCTCCGGGTTTGAAGGACGGGGAGGACAGGGACGGGGACTCTGAGTGTCAAAACAGGCAAAGAATAGAGGTTACCCCACTCCACTGCCGTTTACGGCGCAATCGCTGTCTCTTCTTCCTGTTCAGGGTAGGAACATGACGGTTTGACTGCCAGGGTGGGGCTCCACACACCTTCACTTCCTTTTTCCCTTTTCTTATGGTGTTTATTCGAAGTGTCAAGAACACATGTCCCATAAGACATTCGCGTAATAGAAGCGGGAGAATTTGGGGTCCAGTTCGAGGACCTGAATGTCGTTCTTGTCGACAGAGCCTTTTGAATGAATGCTTGTGAGCTCGAACAAAAAAGAAAAAGAAGTCCACAACTCACGGACGAGAGCGCGCACCGGCTTCTCATCCTCATACACGAGATCAATGCCAAGACTCTTGTAAATGGACAGCTTGAGACTGGCCCAGAATTTGAGTCCACAACGACCAATGCGCATAGACCAACGCGACGCAGAAAAAAACAATCAAGAATCAACACTTACACTGACTCTTCTGGCGGTCGCGCACACTCCTTTTCCTCGAGGGCCTTGACCTCCTCGAGCTCGGCAAGTAGCTCGCGCTTGCGGGCGTCGAGCATTGCAATGGCCTTTTCTTTTTCGTGTATCTTTTTCGCGATGCCGTACTTTTGCTCCTCTTGTTTGGGAGATAGGTGTTGAGGTTAATTTCACGACACACGCGACCATTGTTTACCGAGATGAGCGACGCGACCCTGATACGCGCGTCTCTTGTCCGCATGTTCTGTCTGTGCCACCTCCTGCAAGCGCTTTGCAGCCTCGAGCTCGCGCGAGAGCTCTATTTGATTGTTATTCTAACTCTGACAGCAAACCGCCAATCCAAACGAAGCGGGAACTCAACTGCGCAGCGACTCAATGGCGTCGCGGCCCTGCGTTGCCCGCAATGCGCGTAAACGCTCGCAGGCAGCGGCCGTGTCTCGGAGCGTCGCGGCGTCGTCGTCCACGCTGAGCTGCTCCAACAGCGACGGCAGAAGCTGGGTCACCTCGATCGCGTGCACGCTCGCCTCGCTCTCGCCCTCGACCACCTCTCCGCCACCAGAGCTGCGTCGCGGGAGGTGCGAGTGCGCGCTCGCAGACGTGAGCATCTTTCGGACGGCACAAATGCAACTTCTTTCTACGAAACACCTTCGTTGTCATCATCTTCGCTTCGTCACGTGCAAATTGTCATTCATTCTTCTTCACATTTTCTCCTCCATTAGGAAAGCGCCATGCGCCTCATCCGCTCCCCCGCCTCCTTTCGGCCAACAGATTTTCTCCAAGTAATTACCCTCCTTCCGCCACCAGCTATTTCTGGAACTACCCACACCATGTCCTCCTTCCCAAGCTCAACCTCCAACAGCGTGCACTTCTCACCGCGGCCATCCGTTAAGTTCCCACTTCCGCAACCTGATCCTGCACGCAGTGCTGACCATCCTTGCTGCACAGACGACCCGCCGGGATTCACAGGCGTCTATTGAATCCACGGGCTCCACGTCCAACACGACGGTAGTACCGGCACTGGACGCACCTGTCAGGCCCTCTTATGAGCAGTTTCGTAGCACCTTCTTGACTGTCATGAACAGCACCATTGCGCGGTCCTCCTTTGAGTACTGGATCTTTGCGCAACGGGACTTGTGATCTTGATGTGCAGAAACCCATGCATGCGGAACTCACCAGCTTTCATTTCGCACTCTCAGAAAATCGTTTGTTACTTCAGTATGAACGCTAATATGATTTGTCTCCTCCCCTTTTGCATGGACAGTGAGAAATAAAATATTGGTTTGCCAAGGCAGATGAGGGTGGGGGTTATTAATTGAAGGGATTCAGGAAATATCTGCACAGGCCACCAGAATGTCACCTTAACATTCAATTTAAAAAAGAGGGAAACGAGGTCATCGGCACAATAATCAACTACTTTCTCGCCACGAGTTTACCGTGTTCCTTCCGCCACTAACCAGCCATCGCCAATGACGGAAATGTCCTTGCTCGGATCATGCGGATTAATGTCAGGAAACTCTCCAAAGATATCCTTCATCAGAGCGCCAAAGGCATCCAGCTCTCTTGAAACTGGAAGGTAGAGAGGCAAAGTCAATATTTCAAGTCCACAAGGGACCTTCCAACCAAGCGCAATCCGCAGATAAAGAATTCACGTACCTTCCCGCGCGCTGGCTGAAAAACTTAACAACCTTAACCACCGTTCCGTATTCAGCTCATTCAGGACCCCAAGCTTGTCCTTTGGCATCGTGACGAGGGGGTCCTCGTTCACCGGGATGCGCCCGTGCACATGATCCATGAGCGTGCGGATGAAGGCCACAAAGAGACGCTCGCGCGCTCTTGTTGCGTTCGGGAGCGTGGGTGGGAGGCGCTGCTTGGTCAAGAGTGCGCTTGCGAAGATGTAACTCAAGATTCTGGTTGCGAAACAGAACGAACACGCATTAAGGGCAAACCCTTGCAAAACAAACTAGTGACAAAGACTGGCGGTACCTGATAGTCTGCTGCATCTCAAGCCGCACCTCTCCCAACGCGCCGAAGTTGAGGAAATCGCGCACCTCCTTGTCAAAAGGCTGGCCTCCACCGCTCACCCGCAGCGCCTCCAACCGATCCAAGAAGGGATACATGCAATTGATCACTGCACGGTATTTTGCGCTTGGGAAGCGGCCCTCCAGGCGCGGTTCGCTCGCCGCAAAGACCATCAGTGGCTCGAGCGAGACGAGCTTGCTTAGGATACCGTTGCGGATATCGTTCAGGTCGCTGTCTTCGATGGGCGTCTCGGCGCCTTCGTGTACGTTCACAGTGCTCACGATGATTCGGCGATAGTACATGCTGAAGTCGCGGAAGATTTCAAACATCCGGGTGCGGATTACATGCCGTGCGAGGGTCGGGTAAAGGACAACGGTGAAGATCAGGCAGAAGGCAAGTGTGACGGCGCTGATTACGACGCCGCGGTAGAGAGCTACATGTGGGGCGGGAAACGCGGGGTTCGCTCTGTTTGCGTATCCTGCCACGACGGCCTGTAACAAAAAGTCTACAATTCAACTTCGCTATAAGGAAAGGAGGAACCTGTGGAACTCACATTTGAAAAGGACATGAAAATCAGAAGACCAATAATCAAAGTTTGAGGCTTGGACATGAGAATAATGCTTGGTATCCCAAGAATTGCCGCAAAAGCCGTCAAACCATATGCCCCGTCGCGACCAAAAGCGGAAATACCGCCGTAAGCAATCGAGGATCCTATTGTCGTAGTAATAATCTGGGCTGGAAGACCACTGTACGTTTGACCCAATGAAGGGCTGACGGCCACCAAAATTGTCACGAAAGCTCCCCCCATGGACCATTGCTGGAAAACAACAGGCTGGGAGTACATCACCATGAGATAGCAGAAAATGGCAGTGGCGAGCTTCAGACCAAAGATGGATGGTGGCGACAGCAAAAAGTTTTTGATGGCAACCAATCCCTGGTTAATGGTTTTCCTTGGCACGAGTGTAGCGACTTTGCCTGACGGCTTGCGATAGTGTAGCAGATCAAAAATGAATGATGGCAAAAAATGCTTGAAGTGGAAACGAATATGTAATCGTTTGCCCGTCTTGCAGTGAACCGTTGAGTGCAGGTTCACAAGCTCTTTGACCACCTATTTCAAAAGAATGAGTTTCACTACAAGCTCAGTTTAAAGAAAGAAAGGCTCACCTCTCTGGACGCAAGCATATGGAACGTGACTTGCACCAACTTCTCCCACCCTTCGCGAAGCTTCATCGGAACACCGTCGTGAATACTTTCATCCGCAAAAATATCCAGAAACTCGTTGGGTCGGTGGTTTTGGAAAGCAGCCATGGTCTCTTGTGTCTTTCTCGCCGCCGTTTGAAACTTTTCTTGCAACGCCATTTCCATGTCAGGCGTATGCGACCGTTCCTTGCTCGCAACGACCTCTCCAAACTTGGACTCAATATCCTCTAGAATCTCAACACAGGTGGCCGCGAGCGCATCCCACGTGTCCTTCATAGCGGGCGCAATGTTGTCCAAGAACTCTGGGCTCGACAGGAGTTTTTGCGACGACGAAGATTTGAGACTCGTGTTAAGCGAAAACAGAATCGCCGAGAGACCTTTGATGTTGCGCAAGAGCTGCGTGTAGTCCTTGATGCTGTAGTGGGAATAGGAAACTTCGGCGCTCGCTTGGTTGATGGTCATTTCAATGACGGAGAGGTCGCCCTTGATTCCAGCCACGATTCCGTCTCGTGATTTCACGCCTTCGTCGTAAAGTGCCTTGGTGTGCTCGGCTCCAGACATGGCGCCAAAGATGGATTTCAGGAGACTCGAAATCTTGATCAAGATGGATATAAAGTGCTGGTGAATATGGGGTGTGGCGAAATCGGGAAAGACCAGCACATTGATTGCGAAGCAAATGCTGACGATAGTAATGATTAAAAATGAACGAGACCTCCAAGGAAACCACTTACGCTATTCCAATCAAGTTTGCATTGATGGTACTGATGAGGAAATGATAATCAAAGATGCCGCCTGACGTGTTTTTGCCATTTACACCGACAACGGAAGCGATTGCAGTGTATGCGAAGATTGGGGCGACAAGCGAAGGGACAAAGAAACGAGCTGGATACATGGCACGCAGAACCGAGAAGGAGTAGACGACAAGGAACATAACGACTGTCATGGCAACGTAGCTTGTGCCTGCGACGCCCTGAATGAAAGCCCAAATGGCACTGGAGACGCAAACTGTGATGAGGAGCACGAAGCTAGTATCCAGAAAGTTTCCGACGGTAGTCGCAGGGGTCAAGATGATGCTATTAATATGTGTTAATTGTACGGCAATTGCCCGAATGTCGGCGCACAAACTCCGACTTCGAAAGCGGGAAAAGGGGGACGCACGTTGCAAGAGTGACATTGCTGAGGGTCCGCGGCTGCAGCACGGAGGCCCAGCTGCTGAATACGAAGACAAATGCGAGCACAAACTGTGTGAGAGGGTTCGACAGTGAGTCTGGTGCGGATTGGATTGGGGGTGGCTGAGACTCACGGCAAGCAGCCACTTGAACCAGTTCTTCAGTTGACGAACACTCGGATACGAGGCCATTTGCACAGTTGGATCACAGTTGGATCGCAGCGTTGTTGACAGAAGCAGACAGTGGCGATCCACCAATCACAGCAGAGAAAAGTTATTAAAAAACAAAAAACAATTCATAATATTCAGAAATCAATTTAAATGAAAAATGAAAAAATCGATTCTAATCACTTGCGCCCATGAACAATTGCGATGGAGGCTGCGCAATCGTATTCCAACCATTGCTCTAATCCAGCAGAGGAAGTACTACTTTGCTTACTGTCGTCTGAGAAGTGTACCCGAGCATCGAGCTTTAACGCGGTTTCGCCAATCACAACCAAGTCCTCGTGGTGCTTGACCAAACCAGCAAGTTGAGTAGTTAACGCCACCACATCGACTGTCTCCATCTGAATAGTAGTGGCATTCGGTAAGCTTACATCCTGAACTTCCTCTTCGACCGTTGTGTTTGCACTGTTGGCCTTGGCATCGCGTACAAGCCGAACGATATACGTCTCGAAAATCACACTCGTCGACACGCTCTGACTGCCCGTCACATGCTGTACAAGTCGCACAGCCTCACTTTCACTCGCATCCTTCAGCCCTCCCACAATCAAGACAACCTTAATCTTGCTCTGGAAGAACGCGCTATTCAAACGCGGCGGCTTCGGGCGCGCCAGTTCTTTCCCCACCAGTGGGCTCGACTCCGCCACCCCCGCTGGCCGAAACACACTCTGCAACGCAGACCCTTGCCCGGCAGTATCCCCACCGCGCGCATTGAGGCTCATGAACCCACGGTCAATAAAGTGCACCACCGAAACGCACTTGAGACTCCCGCACACCTCAGTTACAACGCGCCGCATCTGTTGCGTGCTGTCATCGCCAATCCAGCTGCTTTGGTACTTTCCCTGGGTACTTGTGCCAGCGATGGGGGTCGTTGGTGTGCCGGAAGTCTTGCTCGCGCTTTGTGGAACAAAGACGATCGTCGCGTTCGCCTGCTTGGCCGCGTCCACAATCGCATCGGAGACGTGGGACGAGTCGCTGAACTGCAGCATAGGGAAACTGTTGAGTCCGTGAAGGGAAGCAAAGGTGCGAAAGACGCTGAGGATGGGGTCCTCCTTGATGGTGTTCGTGTGCTCGGCAGCTTGCATCACGGTGCTGAAGCGGCTGTCGAGCTTGACGAGGCGGAGTGCAAAAACAGTGAACGCAGATAGTTCGGGACTCCCAGAGATCATGGTACAGAGAGTCATCATGGGACTGACCACGTTGAGAGCGGGCAGACAAACCAAAGCTCGGATGTGAGATTCGTCCAGAGGTTCCTCAACCAAGTTGGATTCGATACCACCTCCGACAGATTTGTTGTCGATTGCTTCCACGTCTTCATTTGCAGCTGCATTAAACTCGCCAGCGTAAACTGACAAGGTATGTTATAAAGTGATGGACTTTCTTGAACATTTTGAAAAACTTACAAGACGGTGGATAAAACACAGTAACAAGTGGAACCGTCAAGAAGGTAGTAAATACGGCCATAATGACAAACATGGAGAAGATCTTGGGTGTGATGACCCCAGCATTGAGGCCCACATTCAACACGATGATTTGGACCAATCTGTCCATGTAAATCGTCAGACCCTCACGATGTAAGAACAAAAATTAAGCCGCTCACCCTCTGGTATTCATCAAGATACCGACCGTTCCAGATTCGCGCCAGTTGAGTCCCGAAATCCGTGACGTCAACGTACATCCCACCATTTTGCCCGCGCACGCCACGAAGCAGATCAAGGCAACAAAACCCCAACTCTGTCCATCCCGCAAGAGCGTCAAATCCGTGTTCAAACCACTGTACGCAAAGAACAAGGGCAAAAACACAATCGTGACCAAATCCTCAATCTGATGCGCAAGCTTGCGCGCGAAACCATGTTCGTGCGGAATAATGACACCCACTAGGAACCCTCCAAAGATGGCCTGCACGCCGATAATCTCCGTGAACCACCCGCTAAACAGCACGAGCGTGAAGACCACAAAGAGAAGGAATCGTTGCAGTGTCTCGCGGTCCTCGGCGAGCTTAACCATGCGCAGGATCAGCGGGCGGATGGCGAACCAGAGGAAGAGGGCCCACGCCACAACGCAGAGAAAGACGTAGATGGCTGTCGCGTAGCTGCTGGCACCGCCACCGCTGCCACCGCTGTTGTTGATGAGTGCGATGACGAGGACAAGGAGCGTCCAAGCGATGAAATCGTCCACTGCCGCAGCGGAGATGGTAGCTTGTCCAACTCTAGTGTGGAGCATCTTTCTCTCGGTCAGGATTCGCGCCAGGACTGGGAATGCGGTGATGGACATGGCAACTCCCGTAAAGAGTAGGAATGAGACAAAGGAGACATTTTGATCCGCGTAGTTGTCGTATATGAATTTAGCAACACCGGCACCGAGGGCGAAAGGGAGCGCAATTCCAGCCACGGAAATGGAGACCGACTTCTTGAAGATCTTAAGGAGTTGAAGAGGGTCTAGCTCGAGGCCAACCTATTTTTGGATCCCGTTGTTAGCCTTTGCCTCCCCTTGTCACATCAACTGACCAAAAACAGATATAACACGAGGCCAAGATCTGCCACCAGTTTCAAAAGAGGAAGAGAATGTTGGGGAAATAAGTTTTCCTTGAATGCGGGAATGCGGGACAGGGCTGTGGCGCCGAGGACTATTCCGCCCAAGATTTCAGCCATGACCTGCGGCTGGTTGATCCATTTCAAGCAGACGGCGAGCAGACGCGCAGTGCAGATGACAACCACAGTCTGAATAAGGAAGAGTGACAACGGAGAAATGAGAAGCGGGTTTTCTCCGCTCAGCACTGTCCCAGTTGAGGCCATTCACAGTCAAGAACGTTTGTTTTCCAAAATCGGAACACCCTCTCAACTCCTGTAAACCCTCATTGGAGAGATTTGTTTTCTCTAAATACAAAAGTGAATTGATAGGCGAGAATACATTAGTCGTAACAGCCAGCATAAATTTCCACCTCAAAGATCAATTTCCAGTAACCATTTTGGTTATCCTTTAAGAAAAATAGTTAAACTTCCCGACTAGCTTCTTTCGAAGAAAAGGACAAGATGTTTTTTAATGTAATCACAAATAATGAAGAGATAATTCCTTTTTCAACAGCACGCACAAGCACATGCCAAAATGCAAATCAAGATCCCAAATATAACTTCCATCAGGACAATAAATATATCAATCAAGAAGCAACCTGTCCTGAATTTTTTAGGAGGTTCGCGCCTAACCGGTCGTTGTTCCTGGTTTTCCGATCAGGACCTCATGCGAGGTGGGGTGAAAGCCTTTATGGGAAAACTCACCCTGGGTACAGCCCCAACATACACAATATGCGAATTAGGTTGTGTCGAGGTGGCCGGGTATTGATACACGAGCGCTGTGCCCGCTTGTGTATGTTGCGGTTGCGCAGGAGCGATTGGAGGAGGTACGGGGAGAGGCCGGATGGAGGAGGCAGGCGGCGCCACTGCTGTGTAGGGTGGAGGCACTTCTTCCATGATTCATTGGAGGGTAAATTAGTGTCTGAGAGGAGGTAAATCATGGGACTCCCCACGCTTTCAGCGCCCACCCAGTGAACTGATTCAGAGGAGGAAAGAAAAGGGAAATAGAATGGGTGCGGACAAGAAAGGGAGACCATAACGTAAAAATGGAAGCAATCAAGAAATGCGCGAACCCAAACTGCGCTGGTTTCAAGCCACTGATTGCGGTGCATGCGGGCGCGGGAACCTTCTCGCATGACCGCAGGCGAGAGAGGGAGCAGCGGCAGTGTGTTGGAAGCGCCGCTGCGGCGGGACTGTCTGTTCTGGCTGCCGACGGAGGGAGCGTTGAGTGCGCCGTTGCAGCAGCCGTGGAGAGCATGGAGCGGAGTGGGGTGGCGAATGCAGGTGCTGTCCCCGCTCTCAGGCTGCTGGCTTTCGCTGCTGACGCGGTTCGTCACGCGAACGCAGGCTTCGGCAGCAACCTGACGTCGGATGCCCGCGTCGAATGCGATGCGTCGCTGATGCACGGCACGCGCGGGTCGTTCGTCGGTGTCGGCGCCGTGTCTGGTATCGCGTCGCCGATTGGTGCCGCACTGACTCTTTTGTCGGCCTCAGCGTCAGCGCCGGGCTTCGCACCGCCGCTCGGTCGTGTTTCGCCGCTTCTTCTCGTCGGAAACGGCGCCCGCGACGCGGCTGTCGTCAGAGACCCTTCCCTCGCCGTCCATCCTGACGCGCAAATTTGCGACCGCGCAATCAACCAATGGACACGAATCGCTGAAATGGTCAAGGATCTTGCGTCACAGCAAACATCTTCGACGGCATCAGATATTCGAAATACCGGGGATTCCGACGAGACACCTGATTTGCATGAGTTGGATCACGACACGGTCGGCGCCGTTGCACTGGATTGCTGTGGAAATATAGCCTCCGCAGTGTCCAGTGGCGGAGTCTTGTTCAAGTACCCCGGTCGCGTCGGCGAGGCGGCCATGTTCGCGTGCGGTGTCTGGGCTCAAAGTCTGTCCTCGTCAGGGGACCACCACCATGCTTGTCGCGTCCGCAACGCTGATTCTGATTCTTCTCAATTCTCTGTTCGTGTTGGCGTTGGCTGCAGCCTGTCCGGAACGGGCGAACAAATCATGCGAACCCAATTGGCACTTGAAGTTGCAAAAGCGCTGCTTCAAACCTCGTCTCAATCTCATCCACAAGAGGCAAGAAACGCTTCGCTGGTCCAAAGCCCTCAACACTGTACATCTGATACCTTAAACGTCGAGTCGGCCCTTTCTTTTGTCTTGACAAATTCGTTTCTCGACAGTTCGTTGCTTCAAATATACGACGATGGGCCCAAAAATGCCGGAGTAGTTTGCATCCGTGTCTCCGTCGCTGAAACCGGCGACGACTGTGATACAGATTCGGACAATGATATTCTCTCCAATCCAACGGAAACTACACCATCCACCTGCAAAATCACCTCTCGCCGCGAAGTCTGGTATGCGCACACAACAGACGCCATGTGCGTTGGTTGGATGTCGGCGGGGGACGCACAGCCCACGACCCGATTGTCGCGCAAGACTGCTTCCCGTCAAGCACCTATGCAAGGTCCTTCGAGATCCATGAGTCCATCCAAAAAACGAAAACGATGGTGGGCGCATACTGCGCCTGGATCAACCCCGTCGGGTTCTGCTGTGAGTGATTCAGGACCGCGCGTTAGGGTGGTAGGGGAGCAGCTCTGTTGATAAAGAACAGAAGTCTATTTTATTGTTAAACAACGAATGGAGTAAAACCAACTGTACAAGTATACCGCAGAAAAAAAAGCACTTAATACTGGGCCACATACTGAACACCGACTCGAGTTCTTCGCAGAATCTTGTTGGATTTGTGGCACATGCATCCACTTATTCCCTACAAAGCAACAAAGGGACATAAATGCACAATTGTTTTCAAAGGTAACCTCAGGACTTACTGTAAACAAAAATCCAAAAGCAATGAACGCGTACAACGCATAAGTCAAGTAAAAGTAGCACGCGGAATCAACTGCCTTGTTGAGATCTGCCTTCTGCGTCGAGTTCAGCTTGTTAAAATCCGCAGTCGAAAAACTCGACGTGGCCACGTTGTAAATGGCCGTAAAGCACATAGCTTGGATGCTCGAGCGCACTGCCGCCGCGAGGCCAAAAAAGGCGATTCCGTAGATGGCCATCCCAATCGCGAAGCCGAGATTGAAGCTCGCGCGGTGGTTCTCTGGGCTTTTGTACATACAACAGCAGAGTGGGGAGATGCCCAAGATGGGCGTGAGAATGATGCTGCTTAGGGTGCCGCCCGCGATGAAGATGGGGTCGTATTGCTGAGTCTTGGCGTAGCCGCCGGGCTGGGTTTGCACGATAACAAGCTTTTCCGTATCTGGTTGCGGTCCGGACATTTGTGCTGGCTGTTAGCAGAACGAGAAAGGGGAAAGGGGTTCGCTGTCTTTTTTTGTCTGACAATTCTGCCGTCCAAAAAAAATTTATGATTTCCTCCTTGTGCTCGGGGAGATCTCTAACTTATTGATTCTGGGTGTATTTTCACCACGAACGCAGGGCTATGCACGAAACTTTAGCAAGCATCGACCTAACCAGCTTGGGCACGCGGCTTGAAAAGAAGAGCTGGCCGTCAACTGCCATGCCAAGTCTATCAATAACTCAGTCAGCAACAGAACCAGGAATCGCAGGTATCATCTAAATCTGCGAGCTAGTCCTCGATTCGTCTGCGTCAAGGAACCTCAGCTTCTTGGTGACTCTTTCATCGCATAAATTGCTGTATAATGCTCGTTTATGGATCTGTTGTGGGCAGCGTGGTGGGGCCCGCGCTCAAAGCAGCATAGTGCGCCTGGTTGTTGGATTGACGCTCCTGACTGCGTTCAGTTGAAACCCAGCAATAAAAACAGGTAGTTCTTGCCTTTATAGAAGTACCTTGACGAAGATCTGACGTTGTGCTTATTCCAAGGAATCGCACGATTGGCGGGACATATCCAAAAAACGTTGTCAATATTAGCCAAGTGGGAGAGATCATGCGCCAATGTCTGTATATCGAAAATCCCACAATGACCCGCCTAACACCGTGAGGCATAAATTCTCACGAAGAACCACGCTTGCTTCAAGAATGCAAAAGCCACTGAAAATGTCCCGATAGAGGTGGCGATTACCATTTCGGGCAATCTATAAATGTCATGCAAGGCGTGTCTCAATGAAAAGCCCATATTTCTGAGTCGCGAGGGAAACGACCGTATCGACCTCCTTTGTCATGCAGATAACAGTAAGCAGATCTTATCCAAAGGGTGGAGCAAATCAAATGGTGACCTAAATACGTGTTATCAATGTTTACTTTGGCCAAAGTCAGTTCTTGAGAAATAAAAGCTTGTTAGTAGCTCTTCCCACTTCGATTGCTAAAAAGAACTGTTTGAAATTCAAAAGTCAATATCGCAAGAACACTGCTTTGGCTGAGAAAGTCACCTTGGGACGATCTTCATCCGAACAAGCCGCCGCAAGCACCCCCGTCAACTCTGACATTTTAGAATGCAGCTGATCGGCAACGATAGGGTCTGTCGTTTGCCCCATCTGAAAAAATGTGTTCCGCAGCTCGACAAGTTGTGGCCCGTAATTTCGTAAAGACGATATGGCCCGAGTGGCTTCTAGGAACGGCGAGGTTTCAGAGTGTGACGGGCCCAACAAGCGCGATATATTCGGAGTTGTAAGGGAAGGCGGTATGATTGGCGCGGTGGTTATCGAGTCAGTGCTGGATTGTTGTGACTGAGGACGTATCAAAGACCAGTATGTGCAAATGCTTTTACACGTTCGCGCCTTACCTCTTGTGCCAAATGAACACTAGCATTTTCTTCCATAATTTGCAAGACAATCGGTACGTCGACAATGTTGCATGCATTCAAAATTCGATACCGAGCTGCAATCATATTGTCCCGGTTTTCTTTTGATTTGGTTTGCGAGTGCGTTTCTAACTGTTTTTGCCACCATCAGTGGTTGTTTGACAGAACAAAATTACTTACCAGGTATAAATCAAGCATCAAATCCACGTCCCCGCATTGTGCCAGTGAAGGAAACTCCTTCAAAGATTTCCTCGCAAAATCAATCCTCTCCTTGACAGGCATTCTTGATGCGGGGGCCTGTTGCAAAGTTACCTGCTGATCGGAGCTGGACCACCGTCCTTGTCCTTGTTCTATGGCAACCTGCAACGACTCTAGCTCAATAATGCGCTGTTCGAGTGTGGAAATCTCGCTGAGAAGCGCGTGGGTTTGCTGGTGGAGACTCGGGCATTTGGAACAGCTTCCGACAGGCGCGGTTGATGCGCCTCCTATTATCTATTCGTAGACGACAGACCGTCTTTTCCATCAGACGAGAGGCGCTAGAATGCGCGGGGTTGCCGTGTTCAATTTGGAGGGCGAGCCTTCACTCACCGTCATGTTGTCATTTTGGTGCATGAGCAGCGCGTTCTCTGCCTCGAGTGCGGCAATGTTCGCCCGTAAGGATGCACTGGAGAGTCGCTGGCCGCCTTCCTGGCTTGCGACGAGCTGCTCGAGGCGGTCCACCTTCGCCTCCAGTTCCTGAGCGCGAGTGGCGCGCCACCCGTCATCAGAGACGAGCAAAGCGACGACGGAGGGGGCGACGCACCTTCTGCTGACTCTCCTTGCGCTCGCGGTACGCTGGCTCGGCGCGGGTCAGCGTCGCAGCGAGTCGTCAAAAGGCGGCCCTCACCCTTCTGCGCCGCGCGCACCTGCTCCAGCCGCCTCAGCTTCTCCTCCGCCGTCCTTTCCTTGCTCGGCCTCGACGCCGCGCGCTCGGACCCGTCGTTGCTCGACGTGGCGTCCGACTTGCGCTTTCCCCGCATAAGTGGCTGTTGCCTAAAATAGCACCAACGCACACTGCCCGGCAACTGCAAGCGTCGTCTGGAACACCTAAAATCACGCGCGACTCACCGGTCCAATATTATATGTTCTATTATATTGTAATATGGTCTGATTATAGTATCTGTATTATATACACCGACACTGGCTTTGGTATGATAGTATTTTTTTATTTCAAACGTGTCCGTCTTTGATTCAATTGAACTTGTACGTGTAAAGGGAACTTAAGGATACTTTTAAGATCTGAAAATAATGTAATGGTCGGAGGATCAATCCTCGTACTTTACGGGAGTAGACACGTCGACGCTAGAATCCGCCCTCTCCAAGTTAGTTGACACATCCTGTTGCAGAGATGGTCGCGGCGGCCGCTCCCCCAAGTTCAAAAGCGAATGCTCATGCATATGCTCCATCACGAGCTCTTTCAACGTAGGCCGCTGTGCCGACAGCGACGGTCGTCGAATATTTTTTGTGGGCTGACAGGGTCGCGCATTTCCCTTCGGCAGACCGGACTCAATAGCCTCAATCAGGGCTCGTCGCATAAATACGGGCGAGTTTCCAACAATCCAATGCACGCCTTCGGTGAAAGGTGGAGTGGTTAGGGAACCGTCATAGCAATAGTAAGAGGATTCGTGGTCAATGAGGGATGCGGCTTGTTCCAAGTCAATGGTATGCGGGGGAACGTATTCGTGCTCGCCCTTGGATCGGACTTTAGGAACCTGCGGTGTACATTACGTATGCTGTTAGTCGAAAGCGAAGGTCGGAGGCAAGGAGAACAAACCTCGTCCAACAAGAAGTCCAAAAAGTCCACTGGCTCCTCGTCAGCATCCTCGGCCACATCCACGAAAAGTCCAATCACAAGAAGTCCACCATCTTCATTCAAATGCACAAAATGCGCCTCCATGCGATGCTGCGTCCCATGCACCTTGTGTTCCGCAGGGCTGTGAAAGTGCAACTGCTTCAGCACATACTCCTCGCCTTCGAAGAGAACGTGTCCACCGACCTCCCCACCCGCGGGGAAGTTGATTTGCACACTGTGGCCCGTGTTGGTCACATTGAGCGTGTGGTTTTGCAGATGGTTCAACACCGTTTCCGCGTCCTCAAAGGACGCGCAGCTCGCACGTGTGTTCATGTTCCGCGAAAGCGTCACGAATCCATTCTCGATGGAAGGTCCTTGCGTTGTGGCGTTGTGCCAGTTGATCATGGGGGCAAAATCATCGTGTTCAAATTCAAGCGTTGCGTCAATAAAGTCGATGGGGGATTGGTGGCTGCCAATTTTGACGCCTTGCATCAGGTGCCAGAAGGCAGGGCCCTTCGGACCGTCGTACGCCCTGCAGAGTTGAAGATTGTCAAGAAAAGCATTATCGCATGACATGAAAGCGCACAACTTACCAATCGTGCAGAGTGGGCAAGATACCCTTTACAATGGCGGGTCGTTCGCACTTCCTGCTCGTCTTTTGAACGGGGCGCGCGTTGCGTTTCGGCATGCCTGCTTCGATCGCATGAATCAGGGCGCGGCGCATATAGCAAGGTGTTTGGCAGACTATCCAGTGGACGCCTTCGGTAAAAGGCGGTGTTGTGAGGGAACCGTCATAGACATAATAGCTTGTTTCATGGTCAATGAGTTGAGCAGCTTGCTCCAAGTCAATGGTGTGAGGTGGAATGTAATCATGTACGCCCTTCTGCTTGATCTTTGGAACCTGTGAAAAATCAAAGCTGGATAAGTAATCGATCCGGAGATAATGACTCCATGCTTGGAAAACAAGTGCTTCAAGCTCGCAGGAGAACGAGCTTAGACATTAATTATGGGGGTTACTTGCGACGCTCCTTACCTCATGCAGCAAGAAATCAAGGAAATTAGCAGGCTCCGTCTTTGATCGTGCCTCCTCAGCGACAGCAATAAACATCCCAATGACGAGCAACTCCTTCTCCTCACTCTGATGCACGAAATGTACCTCCATCCGATAACTCTTTCCCTTCACCTTATGTTCACTCGGGCTATGAAAATGAATCTGCTTCAAATTGTACATCACGTTTTTAAAGGCAACGTATCCGCCCACATCGCCGTCCGTCGGGAAATTGATCTGCACACTGTGACCCGTGTTGGTCACATCAAGTGCATGGTCGTGCAGATCCAGACTGTTGCAGCTAGCACGGTGCGGCACGCGCGAGAGCCGCACATGCCCGCCCTGCACACTGTTTCCCGTGCCCTTGGGCGCGTTGAAGTAATGCAGCGTGGGGGTGAATTCGAGGTGATCGAATTCCAGTGAGTTGTCCACAAAGTCAACGGGCGACTGGTGGGCACCCGTGGCGCCTTAAATTTGTGCGGTCAGCTATTTGGAGGGAGGCACGACGGGGTGGGCCTCACCTTGTATGAGGTGCCAGTACGCGGGGCCCTTACGGCCGTGGTATTCCCTGTTTGTGTCCCCGGGATTGAGTTCCGAGACAGGCCACGTCAAAGCCTGGACCGGTGACTCACCAATCCGTTGCGGTCGGAACCGTGGGGGTGCTCGTGCTGCTGCGGCTGATGACCTCCTTCACGTGCTGCACCTCCTCCTGCACGACGTGGTACAGCGACTTGAGCTTGCGCGCGAGGTAGCCGCGAGTGTCCATCGCCGTCCGCTGTTGGTGGAGATCCAGAACCAATTTCACTGCATGTTCCTGCGGCGTCCGCGCGATTGGGGACAAATTCATCACAGCACCAAGCGTATTCGATTTCACTGCACGGGGGGGATCCAGAACAAGAAGACTACGAGGTACAAGCTGGAATGCGCTGGTGGTGGAAGCTGTATGGAGCGAGCCAGTCAGGGAGCACGACTGCTCAAGCTAGACGGAAAATTCCAATATCAAAGTCTGGTATCTTGAAGCTCATTGAGCTGGCAATCCAGAGGAAGAAGTCGATAGGGACCTTTGGGAAAGAGAGGAGTTCCGCGACTCTGCCCTGCTTCTGATGTTGCTTGAGGGCAACGATTGTGTTCGCGATGGATACTTTGACTGTGGTTGGCATTTTCAAGACTTTTAGGACTGCAGATGTGGGTCTGGTGATGCGGTCTCAAGGGCGTGGCTTTTGACTGGTGCAAGGCTTGGCAGACGAAAGAACTCCGAAACTTCTAATCCGCCTTGTCCGCCATTACCACAGCACGCAGACTAACCAAAACCCAAGTTCATTGTTTGCCATAGGTATAACCCCCCTTTCTTTCCTGTTTTCTGGTTTGGACGATATTGAACAGGCAGTTATTAGAACCACCACGCGTCTACGATCCCATAATTCGAAATCTCTAGAGGCCGTCATGGTGACATGATGACATCTGCGTGGTAATAATTCGATTTAGAGTTTCGCGACCACCATACTGTCTGTAATCGCTTAGCAAGAAAAAAGTGCGCCAACCAACACCTATCCGACGTCTTTCCGGCGCTCAAATAAAAAATAGCACAAGCGAAGGCTTGCGTCGCCCTTCTAGGACCTGTTCGCAGTGAGAACAAAGCGTTTATCATAGAAGCATTTTATTTAATTATTGCAGTACGGGAAATACAGAACAAAAATTTTATGAGGTACAAGTTTGAATGCGCAGGTGTTGAAATAGACACGTTTGAGCAGAGGTAGTTGGTGCCTGTTCAATCCAGACGCACAGTCTCAATGTCAAAGTTTGGCATCTTGAAGCTCATTATCCTGGCAATCCAGAGGAAGAAGTCAGTGGGGACCTTGAGGAGAGATGGGAGCTCCCCGGCGTTGGTTTGTCCCTGAGGTTGCTTGGGGGCAACGGCTGGATTTTCGATGGAAGCGCTGACTGTGGCTGGCATTTGAAGATTTTTGGGTAGCGGACGTGGGTTCTGGAGGTGGTTTTTTCGAGGCGTGACCTTTTGAAGGGTGAAAGCCGTGGCTGGGCAAGAACTTCGAGAAGTCAATCCGCTTTGTCCGCCACGACATCGCCACGTTCGTTATCCAAACCCCGCCAAAGCCTGTATTGCCAAACTAAGAAAGAACAATACCGACCCAATTTCATTTGAATTGTCTAATTATTATTATTTTTTTTCGCGATATGTACGCCGGAATTGAACGTACACCACAAGTTTACTATCACATAATTAAATTCTAAAGGCCGCCATAATGGCATGATGACATTCGCATAGTGATAAATCGATTTATAGTTTCGAGACCGCACACATTCCTCCCGCAACACGATTCATAGTCACCACTTCAATCCCGCACTTCTTGAGCCACTCTTTATCTCTAGAGCTGTGTGAACAACTAGTAGCAAACCCCTGGCAGTATTAGCATGATGAATATTGAGATCAGCTTTGAGGAGGGAAACAAAAAGAGGCATTCGTCCAGCTTTCATGTCACTTCTTCAGCCCAAACTTAAAGCATTTATCATAGACGCACTTTTATTCAATTATTACAGTGTGAGGGCATACAGAAGTTTATGAGGTGCATGTGTGCAATGCATTGATGGCAAATATGGCGAGGCTTTCACTGGCTACTCAATCTAGACGGATGGTCCCAATGTCAAAGTCTGGCACCTTCAAGCTCATTGACCTGGCAATCCAGAGGAAGAAGTCTGTGGGGACCTTGAGGAGAGAGGGGAGCTCCGCGGCATTGGTTTGCTGATGCAATGGCGCAGAGGCCATGACTGAGCCTTCAACGGAAGAGGTGACGGTCGCTGGCATTTTCAGGCTTCTAGCTGTCAGTTGTTTGAGAATGAAACATTTGCAGAGGAAGCTGCGCATCTTATGTGTACCTTGACTGGGCGTGTGGCTGGGCGTCCCAAAATCCGACATCCGCAGGGTTGTAAAACATGGGATTGGTGAAAAGGCAAGCAGCCAAGAGCGTCTGAGTCCACCAAACTCCGAGAGATTGATGACTCTTGTCAGTCAGTGTCCTCACATTTGTTCGATCATTGAACACAAACGAAATAATTGCAGAAAAAAGGGGTATTTGAGGTCACCAAAACTGCGCTGAGAAGACAAAGATCGAAATAGCTGACCCAATTAGACTGCCCCCTATCACGTCGGTGGGGTGATGCACAAATTGTTGTAGTCTCGACACGGCAACGTAGCCAGCTATCCACAGTGGCACCAACGCTAGCAAGAGAACATAACCTCTTCCAGCGCGAGCCAATCCGGAGGGCTTGTCGTTGCCGGCATTTCCACTCATTGTCTGCGGTGAGGTTGCTGGAAGCATTTCAACATCATTCGTTCCGTGGAGAGAGCTCCCACTGACTGGTCCCACCAACCGGCTGCCTCCACGTAACCCATAGAGTCGCAAAGTTCTTGCGGTCCACAACATCAGCATGACGGCACCGGCGAAACTAAAGCTCGAGTGACCCGACGGGAAGCTCATGCGGCCATCACGCACAAGCGCGGCATCCCCCATGCAGTCTTGACTCGCTGCGCTGTATTGGCAGCGGTCGAGAAAGTCGGGTCGAAATCGTCCGATGGTGGTTTTCAAGATGTTTGTCGTTGCGACGGTGAGTGCGAGAGCGAAGCCGAGCGCGAGCAGGAAGCGATGCGTGTTGCGCATGGAAACGACGAGCCTGTCGCGTTGGGAGAGCTGCAGGCGATGGGCTGCGATCGCGTTGATTGCGAGAGCGCACAGCAGCGGGGCGAGAAGGGCGATGAAGAAGAGCGACCACGTTGGGATAATGTCGGCGCGATGCGGGTGGCGAAGGTCCGGGTCGGCGAGGACCACCGCGTCTATCGGCCGAATGAACGGCGCAAAGGCAATGGCCGTCACCACGGCTACCACCGATACCACCGCCAGCGATATGTAGTCACCAACGAAAGCACGCTGGCCCGCGTAACCCCAGAAGCCCAGCGTTGACAGCTGACCCGCGTTGTCATCCCCATCTTCAACAGACTCGTCCGAGTCGAGCCCTGGCGCTGCCGCACCACCGCGTCCCTCCTCAGGCATCTCAGCGAGGAGATAGCGGCGCGACCCGTTGGCGGTTGGAGCCATGGCAGTCAGGGTGCCTCCTTCGGACATGGCTTTCCAGAAGAAATAGAGTGTCGCGGAGGAAAGACACCGATAACCCCACGATTACGATATCAGATAATCAGAGTCGAGGAATGCAGTGAAAGCGAACCATACTGTAATACAACGACGTCCGACGCGTTCTAAGTCTCATACTTATCTGGGGGTCGTGAAGAAGGAAAAAGTTACCACGATATATTGCACTAGAAAAATGGGGTGTTCACGTTCGAAGTCCATGGGCCGCCTGGTTGGTCGTGGTGTTGAAGATGATTGCATGCAATCAGTCGTTGTGTTGGTCAAGGCGTTGCCGGCATAAAGGTGGTTACAGGATAGTTCCAGGCACGCAAACCTTGGATGTGTTGTAGATAAAAGCCGTGTCGGATTGACTGATACTTCGAAATCAAAGTTTGCGGGTGATCTATTCCACTGTGGAGTATTAGGGTATGAGAACGTTCTCTAAAGCTGTATATTCGTAGATGTAATCATTCATTATGGTAGGCGTTCATGACTGAAGGTACGAAGGTAGTCAGCGCAACAAGCGCGTTCACAAACGTGATGCTAAATAACATGTTTGATTTTTGGCGAGGATTGACACGATCAAGTACATTTGGAGCTTAACTGAAGAGTCCGTTCGACTTCATTTCGGCAGAAGCATCCAGACATATTAAAAGAAAAAGGGTGATAAAAAAGAGAGCTGGAACCCGCAACGAAGAAAGTACACCTCCCTATAATCTCGAGAAAAGAGACATGAAAAAAAAATGAGAAATCTTCCACCTAAACCCTGCGAGTACATCATTTAATGGTAGATGGGCGACATGGCGGATCTGATTCTGGCGTAGTCCTGCAGACTCTCAACGGGTCCGTATCCAATCACCGAAACCTCCTTGTCGTAAATGTATTTGGTTGCCACACGCATCACATCCGCTGCGGTAACCGATTCAATGAGACCATCCACCTCCCATGGAGTCAGTCTCTTTCCGTACACCAAGAACTGACGACCAATGTCCTCAGCAATCGGAGTCGTGCCGTCCAAGCTCAACAACAAGCTCGTCTTGAGCTGGTTCTTGGCACGGAACACCTCCGCTTCCGTCACACTCATGCACACGCGGTGCCACTCCTGCTGGATGTAGTGCGTCAAGTCATCCAAGTGCATCTTGTTCTCGCTCACGGCGTAGATACCAAACAGACCCGTGTCGCTGTAGCTCGTGTTGAAGCTCATGAAGCTGTTGGCAAGGTTGTACTGGCTGATGTTCTTGACGAGCTTGTTGCTCAGGTGGGGGGCGGCGCCGAGTGCGCGGTCCCAGCTGCCAATTACGCTCTGCGCGACAAGGAGGGGCCAGTAGTCAGGGTTGGTCCAGCTCACACCCTCGACGGCGAATGCAAGGTGTGCGGTGGGGTGGTCATCGTACCGGGCGCGGAGATCACTGCCAATGAAGGTGGGCTTGGTGAGTTTGGGCTTGCTGGAGGCGGGCTTGAGGCTGCCAAAGTGAGTCTCGGCAAGCTTGACGAGGGCGTCGTGGTCGACTCCGCCAGCTGATTTACATGAGTGTTGGCCACGCGTTCCAATTCGTCAAAAACAAAGCGAACAAACCGGCAGCGAGGACCATACGGTCAGGGGTGTAGTTGGCCTCCACGTACTGAGTAAGGTCGGCACGTGAGATGCTCTTGATGTTCTCGGCAGGGCCCAAGATAGTTCTGCCCAACGCGTTGCCCTGGAACGCGCTTGCATGCAGGTGGTCAAAGACAACCTCTTCTTTCTGCTTGTCCACCTCCTCGGCTTCCCGCAGAATCACGTCGCGCTCGCGCTCGATGGCATCTTCGCTGAAGTTGCTGTTTTGGAGAATGTCGGCGAGAATGTCGACGGCGGTGTTGACGTCGCCACTCAAGGTCTTGGCGTAGTAGACGGTCTGCTCGCGCGAAGTGTAGGCGTTGAGGTGACCACCAATGTTTTCGATCTGGGTCTCGAGGTTGACCTGTGTGCGAGTCTTGGTGCCCTGTTGACGAAGTGTCAAACGATTGTTCCAGACCCAAGTCTTGTCTATCCTTCTCTCCATCCTCGACACCTTTCTTTACTCCTGTCAATGCCAGAGAAAGATGTTCACCTTGAATGCCATGTGCTCGAGGAAGTGGGCGGTTCCGTTGTTCTTCGCGGTCTCGAATCGGGAACCCGCGTCGATCCACACTCCGACGGTGGCAGTTTGGTTGTTGGGGTTTGACTCTGAGGCGACAGTAAAGCCGTTCGCGAGCTTCGTGACGCGAGTTGCGGGGGTGTTTCCGAGCGAGTTTGCGTAGGTGTACGAAACGGACGCGGAGGAGGGGGTGGGGCCCGTCAGGATGGCGCTGGCGACGCTACGCGAGGCCTGGATGTGGCAGTTTTGAGGGAGGGTGGGGGGGGTTGAAGACGGGGCATTTAGGGTGCGTCGGGGTGTGTGTGTGCGGCGAGCGCCCTCCGATCGGGTGGTGCGCACGCACGGGAGGCCGGGCGGGGACACACGCACCGTGGCGGCCGTCTTGAAGCGGGCGAGTTGGCGGATGGGCAGCATTCTACTTTCCTCAAGAGAAAAACGAAAACGGTTTCTACTTACTCTCTCTCTCTCTCTCGCTTACTTTCACACCAACAATGAGCCCGGGTCGTCTGCTGCCGCTGCATTCTTCTCTGCTGCGCGGCGCCAGCGCCGTCCTCTCGCGACCCGCCGCGCCTCTGTCCGCCTTGCGGCCAACACGCATCCATCAGCAACGCAGGACCTTCCTCTTTTCGCGAAGCATCATGAATCCGCAGGATCCCGTGTCAACGGCGTCCGGGGCCCTGGCGACTGCATCACCCGTTCCCCAAACTCGCGCAATCCAGGACGCCATTCCGCCGCCCGCATTGGCGTCGACCCCGTCCCCTGCTCCGCTCCCTTCAACACCAGCAACAATCGCATCTACTGCTCCATCGCAACAGTCCCTCGTCGATCCTTCCGTCGAAAACATCTCCCCTGAATTCGCACAAGCACTCGACACTGTTATTGTTGATGCCTCCGATCTGCCCGCCGTCGCAACTGCCGCCGCAGATCCGGTCACACCAGCCCTGACGGCCATCACGCAGCTAGGTGATCTCGCGTCGCTCGGGTTAGGTGGTTACGGCCCTGTTGGCCTCCTGCAGTCCTTTTTGGAGCTGATTTACGTGTCGACGGGGTTGCCTTGGTATGTCTGTGCTTCTTTTCCAAGTACGAACTGGCTTACTTTCTCGAATCGTTGAGTGAGCACGGTGTAGAGCGAGCGCATTCGAAGGAGAAACAAAGAAGTCAGATATTCAGGACGCGCGAAAACTAAAAACGGGATCCATTGCAGGTGGGCAACGATCGCAACCTGCACCGTCTTCCTCCGCCTCGCGATCCTCCCCTTCGTCGTCAAGGCGCAGCGCACCAGCGCCGCCATGCAGAATCTGAAGCCCATCACTGCCCCGATCCAGGCGGAGATGGCCGCAGCCAAGGGAGACCGCGCGAAGCAGATGCCGATTGTGAAACGGCTGCAGGACACGTACAAAGAGGCCGGCGTGAGCCCACTTGGGGGTCTGTGGGGACTTGTACAGATGCCTGTGGCTGTGAGCGCGTTTTTCGGGCTAAAGTCCATGGCGGAGTTGCCTGTTCCTGGGTTCAACGTGCGTTTCATGCTTCTTCTCTTTTGATATGCGAAGTGACTTCTCGTCTGATGGGGTCTGGATCGTAGACGGGAGGCCTGTTGTGGTTCTCTGACCTGACCGTGATGGACCCTACGTACTTTCTTCCAATCATTGCGAGCACGACAATGCTTGTCGTTATGGAGGTAGATGTCTAATTTGCGATGTGGAAAAAATAACGCTGCTGTTGTCTAACTGAGCGTATTTCTTTGCGATGACAGAACGGAATGGAAATGCAGGCTTCTACCAATGCCTCCCAAGCCGCCACCATGAAGAACGTTTTCAGAATTATGCTTCTGGTCTCCATATTTGTAACAGCTTCCATGCCTGCCGTGAGTTTACCAGAGTTTCTTTTCCTAGTCCTATCGCACTCACTCGATTTCTCCATTTTTTTAGGCCGTCTTTGTCTTCTGGGTCACCTCCAACTTCCTCACCCTAGCACAATTCTTTTTATTCAAAAACAAAGCCGTGCGCGACCTGCTGGGGATTCCGCAGCTCAAAACGTTTGCCAACACAGTGCCGAACAAGGGGTTGAGCAGCGGGATTGCGCCGGATGGGATGCTGGCGGTGAAGCCTATGAAGTTTGGGGAAGCATGGAAGATGGCGCGAGAGGAGGCGGAGCGGAGACGTGTGGTGGTTGGGAAGTAAAGGTCTTTTTTTGGTATGGATGGGTGTGAATGCGTTTTGGGGCGCAGCATGAGGGTATGCTGAACAATATTGTATCTGTTGGTTTCGAACCTTTGTCCTGTATTGTGGCGCGTTTCGCACGGCACCCCTTGTGATTCTTGGGGCTGGGCGTTCGGGCGGGCTGGCGGGGCATGCCAGCCAAGTCCAAAAAATGATTTCACCGACATCGATCAAGATCTGCCGCCATCCCCGGCAGCTTCAACGCAAAAATGGACTTCAAAAAGCCTAACAACAGGGAACTGCTTGTCGATCATGACACGATCAATACAGCAAATGGGGAGCAAGTCATCCGAGTGAAGGATGTCAAGATCGGGGAGGCTGTCAAGCAAGCTATCCTCGGCATGCACAAACAGATCACACAATTGTACGAGGAATTTGAAACTACCATCGCAACGCTCTTGTGAGACCCCATCACTTCAACACAGTTTCAATTCTGCCAAGGTACATTTTCAGTAAAGGAGCATGCGTTTATTTCTGCTTTAATTGATGCTTTGCAATGAGTTTCTTTGGGTTGTTTGAGAACATTAGGTCGACGTAATCGACCATGCCAGCCATGACAGACTCCTTTTTCTTTGCCGGGACGGGCTTTTTGCCTGTGTTGAGATCGATATCCATCGTGGACGCGGCCGATGCGCGATGCTTGCTGATGAGGGCGCGCACAGAGTCGATGGCCTCTGGGACGGCGGCCCGTGTTCCTGCTGCCCCAGTGGCCACGTCGTGCCCCGCGCGCGAGGGACCCAGCGTCGTCTTCACCGACGCTTTCGACGAACCCGTCTTGGCGCCGAGGGCGCGCGCCGCCGCCTTGAGCGTCGCCTTCGTGTCGTGGGTGTATCCGCCCGCACCCGCCGCCTCCTTGGTCACGGTGCCCGCGCTGTTCGCAACCACCCGCAGCGTGTCCTTCTCGCTCTTCGTCAGACGCTTCGTGAACTTGGCGCTTCGTCCCTGCACGTCTCGGTTAGCCGCCAGTCGACAGGTTGGCCTCCACACACCATCGCGAGAGATTGAAAAAAGGGGTCGGTGACAGAAAAAGAAAACAAGGGCAGGTATTAACAAGTACCCTTCTGCGCGGGAGAGATGGGAGCGTGCCTTCCATCGAATACTCCGATCTCGTTTTCAGTCACCACACTACTCTTCGACGCGTAGACAAACCAGACTTCTTGGCCCTCCTTCACATGAATGCCGAGATAGAACCGATGGCACCGCCCCTTCCAACAGCGAGTACCCTGTCCAACCACCAGATCATAAATGGAGATCTTTTGGAACGTCTCACTGCTTTTCTCGACCCATTGCCACTTTCCACTCGGAAAGCGCGGAGATTCGTGGAGCGCAGTCACGACCCAATCGCTCAGCAATTTTTCTGACCTTGGCACCGACACCAATTCGAAATGTCGTTTCAAATCGAAACTGTCAAAAGCCGAATTGGATATCAAACCCCAATCCCATATTTCAAACCCAGATTTCAAACCCTGGACAAGCTCAGAATGACTTCGCAAACGCACGAGCTGGCCGAGGTCAAGGTAACCACCGCAGACGAGACCATTCTTGTCTCCGATATTATCCAGAAGGCCCCCGTTGAAGACCAGATGGATGCCGATCTTTACAAATCACATTTAAAAGCTGCCAACACACCTGATGGCGGAGAGTCCTCGAGCGACAAGGTCATTGACATCGCTGATAATGTTGTTGCGAATGGTGCACCACCGGCAGTGGACTTCACTGCAGTAAAGGTCCCACTTCCGAGGCTACAGTTTGCACTTGTGTTCTTAGGATTAGTTCTTGCAATTGCTATGGCTGGTGAGCGGTTTACTCGGCAGACCACGTAAATTGACTTATGCTGGGCTCCTTATTAGCTCTCGACCAAACCATTGTCTCGACTGCCCTCAAGAGCATTGTGGCTGAATTTGGACATCAGGAGCTGGTTGCTTGGTGAGTTTGTCTGTTTGTGTAACTTGGAACGCAACTCAGTCTATTCTGCAGGATCGGATCAAGTTATCTTCTCACTGCTGCGCCCTTTGGAATTGTGAGCAACGAAACAAGGCTTCTCACGTCTTTCTAACGCCATTCTCGTTCAGCTCTATGGGAAGCTTGCCGATCTTTTTGGTCGCAAGGTTTGATGACAAATTCTCTCGCACAGTACCCACCTTCTCGAGCTCATCGAATAATTTGTGTACAGTGGGTGTTCGTCTTCACACTGGTCATTTTCGAGGTGGGCAGCGCCATTTGCGGCGCTGCTCCTGATATGACCACGTTGATTCTCGGACGCGCGATTGCTGGGGTCGGAGGAGGTGGCATCTTCTCACTGGTTTTGATCATCATCTCAGACATTGTATCGATGCAGGACCGAGGTGGGTGGTTATTTATTTTTTTGTCGCATTCTCTGTTGTAATCCCTGACCCTCTGAATTTACAGGAAAGTTCCAGGGTATGCTTGGTGCTGTCTTTGGTTTATGTTCCGTAATCGGGCCTTTGCTGGGTGGTGCCTTTTCTGTGAGTCGTGGTATATGTACGGACCTTGTCGGCTGACCAAGATGAACAATAGGACCACGTTAGCTGGAGGTGGTGTTTCTTTATTAACTTGCCTCTTGGTGTTGTGACTGTCGGTTCTGTTATTGCTTTCTTGAAGTTCCCTTCGCCGACTGGAACTTTCATGTCAAAAGTCAAGCGGATTGACTTTCTGGGAACCATCTTTGTGTTTGCTTCCATAATCTGCTTGGTCACCCCTCTCCAACTCGGAGGTACTACCTGGGACTGGAACAGCGCGCCAACCATCGTCGGCTTCGTTTTGTTTGCAGTGTTTGGAGCCATCTTCGTCTACATTGAAAACAAGATTGCCAAAGAGCCCATCATCCCACCGTCTTTGTTCGTCAACTCCAGTGTTCCCGCGCTTCTTGTGATTGCATTTTGTGTTGGATCAGGGTTCTTTTCTGCAACCTATTACATCAGCTTGTTCTTTCAAGTTGTGAATGGTCTCAGTGCCACCGCAGCGGGTGTTCAAACCATCCCCCTTGTCATGGGTGTGTCTGTTTGTGCCATTTCAAGTGGAATAGCTGTTTCGAAGACTGGTGACTAAGTTTCATGTACTTCAATCCTCCAGTCTCTGACATTTCATGAACAGGTCGCTACAAGATATTTTTCTACATTGGACCGTGTCTCATGATTGTTGGTGCTGTCTTGATCTCATACCTTGACGTCAACTCGACCTCTGTGCAAAAAGTGTTTTACTTACTCATTTTCGGTCTCGGAGGTGGTTCTCTCATTCAAACGCGTGTTTTGGGTATCCAGGTGAATTAGTCCTTCCCCTCCCTGAAAGTTCACGGAACTGATATGTCTACCAATGAAAGGCCTCAGTTCCTCTTCCACTTATCGCCGTGGCGACTGCGCTCTCGCAAACATGCGTGACTCTGGGTGGAGCTTTCTCCATCTCAGTCTGCGGAACCCTCTTCAACAATATCATTGCAAGCAACTTGCCCAACTACCCCAACCTCACTGCCGCCCTTTTGGAGCTCCACGCACATAGAATCTACGTTCCCGCAACGGAAGTCTTGCCACTGAGCGATATCCTACAATCCTCTCCATTCATTCAGAATCCGGCGGCAGCAACCAGCGACTTGATTCAGCTATTCCAGGGCGCTTTCCACGATGCATACCTTAGCTTGATCGCGTATCCTCTCATGATTCTGCTAATGACGTTCTTTGTAAAGGAGTTTGCCATGAAAGGCCGAGGCGGGCCACCGGCTGCCGCAGGCCGCTGAACCTTTTCAATTCATACTTTGGGGTCAAGCCCTTTTTTACAAGGCAAATAAATATACGATATGAATATGTGATAGTCGGAGTGTGCTTGTGGCAGAAGAAAATCTGGTTCACAAAAAATATATGCCTGCAATCACCTCACTGTTGCAACAGCATGCCTTGGATACAGCTGGCATTGGCGCGCTATTTTTGGTCGCCTTTGTAGCCAAAGCGACCCCACCATTTCTTCGCACCTTTGACGTGAATGATCCTGATATTGCACATCCTCGCGCAACCAGCAATGCGTTTCCGACGTGGAGCCTGTTTTTCGTAGCGTTTGCTGGCCCTGTCTGCATTTTGGCCCTTGCCGCTTACGTTGCACAGCGGACAGGTGGTAGCATCACTGTATCGAATGGGGCGGAGGACATCCGGTGAGGTTTGCTTTCCGTGATGAATTGCGCTTGACGTGAGCTTGACGTGAGCTTGACGCTGGCGCGCAGACCGTTTTGCGTCCTGTTCGCGGTGAACCTCGGTGCCGCGCTCGCACTGACCACCTGCGCGACGCACGTGCTGAAGCTGTGGGTCGGCCGCCTGCGCCCGGACTTTCTCGCCCGCTGCCAGCCAACCGCGACAAGCGCAGCATCCCATTCTCCCTATTCTTGCGCTGGCGACCCGCGGCAAGTCGTCGATGGCCGCCGCTCCTTCCCCTCGGGCCACGCGAGCTTTGCCTGTGCGGCTGCCGTCCTCACGGCGCTGGTGCTCGCCTCCATGCTCGGCATCTGGCGCACCCCGACCCGTCGCCCGTCGCTATCACGAAACATCGCCTCTGACGACAACGACGATGAAGATGCTCTCAGCCTGCTTGAACGCGCTGCCGCACCCGACCCACCCACAGCCCTCCTCGCACCACCCTTGCCAACGCGACGAGTCCGATTCCCGCATCATTTGGGCCGAAGCGTGTGGGCACTCATTCTCGTTGCATCGCCTCTACTATTTGCGGCCTTTGTGGCCATTACGCGAGTGCGTGAGAATATGCATCACCCCACTGATGTCATAGCTGGCGCGCTGCTTGGGATGTTTTGTTCGTGCTTTGTGTACGCTTCACGCATGGGGCATGCTCTTTAGGTTGATGAGTGGGGACCAATTCCACTGCGAGAATAAACGGACACTTGCTCGCATTTTTTGCAGCACCATGAGTGCTTTATTCAGTAAAAACACTGCGCCTTTTTATAGCATTTTTGGGACAGAAAAATAGTTAAGATATATGCTGTGTGATATCAACATTCAACCATCAAAATCAGATAAGTGTGGTCAGAGATGTGAATCATAGGAAACTGCAGTTGGATCCTTGCCGGGGAACATCTGGGAGGAACCAGAAAGCTCATTATGTAATATTTGTCTTTAAGAGTGTACATGATGAATTTGATGCTTGGAGGTTCACGTTCTTGATCTTCTGTTTGTTGGAGGAGGCAGCGAGTAAGGTCTAGAGTAGCATCAAGCCAACAGTTGAAAACTGGGTGGTGGTCTTTCCATGCGACAAGGACTTGGCGTTTCCCATCAATTGTGCGCTGATGTAAAATTTTCTCAATTGTATGGAGATCGAGTGGCTGGGCATCAAGGGGGTGAGAATTTTTGTTGTGGTAGTAGAGCCGCAATTTTTCTGGGTGGAACATGTTATGGACATCCCACGAATCAGGGATGTCAAGTCGGCAAGAAGGGACATTTCCAACAAGCCCGGTGATTTTGTAAGGTCCCATGTATTGACCCAAGAGCTTGTCAGTGAGACAGTAGTGGATATTTGGCGGCTTGAAGTCCTTGAGGGAGATAAGGATGAGGTGATATGCTCAGCAGTACATTCCCAGTTGTTGTGGATGGCTGGGCCATAGGAGTGGGCTTTCCTAATGATGATGCTGCGCAAAGGTCCTGGAATGAACAGTCAGGCATGACTTATTGATGTAGTATAGAAGGTGGTCACAGAACTGGTAACAAGCTATCTGGCTGGTTAGTTCCTTGGGAGCATTTGAAGGGTCATTTTTGAAGGTGTCAGGGTTGGAGGGATCCACCAGATACTGGGTGATCTTGATGAATTTGGGGTCAGTAGTGCACATGTCCTTGACATCAGGGAGGAGATTTGTCAGTGATTTTGGGTTCAGTGAATTGAGTGCAGAGATGGTCAGCACTGTAATTTTGAGTGGGAGGCTTGTGAATGGAGATCTACCTGAACTGAGGCTTTGTAAGCAAAATGACATTGGGACAGAGCGTCAGCTACAGTATTCCACCCTCCCAGTGTCCTATTGGATGTGAAAATCATAGGACAGGAGGTTGGCAAGCCAATGGTGGTGGACAGGGTTGCGTGAGGATGTGGCACAAAGACTGGTAGTCTGTAAAAATGTAGACTCAGTTGGATTTGTAGATGTAGTTACAGAAGTGCTTGAGGGTTTCAACTAGGGCAAGGATTTCTCCCATATGTATGAATGGTACTTGGATTCTTTGGGCTTACATTTACATGAGATGTAAGCGATGGGTTGTTTAATGTCATCATGGTTGGGCTGGGTGAGGTAGCCAGTGTTGGCTCATTCTGACCAATCTGTGGAGATGTGGATGGGCTTGTGTGGGTCAAACATGGGCAGATTTTACTGCAGTGAAGAATTTCCAGGTGGCTTTGTTCCAGCATTGGTTGTTTTCATGCTCATACAGTGGAACATCTTATCAATGTGCAAGAGATGGTCATGGTGGTTCTCCAAAAAGCAGAGGAGGTTGTCGATGCAGGTGGTGAGGAAGTCATCAATGAATTCCCAAAATATTCCATTGAGTGTGGTTTGGAATGCAATGGGAGCATTGGCAAGGCCAAAAGGCATGACAACCCATTCAAAATGTCCATACTTAATACAGAAAGTGATCTTGTGAATGTTGTCAGGATGGATGCAAAACTGGTGGTAACCAGCGGTGAGATCGAACTTGGAATAGATGTGTGCACGGCACAGGTGGTTGAGGGATTCCAGAATGTTTGGTAGCAGTGAGCAATTCTTGACAATAAGCTTGTTGAGCACGCGGTAGTCAAAGGCAGGGCCTAGCTTGTTCTTCTGCTTGACAAAGAACACAGGGGTGCCATAGGGGGAAATGGAGTTGCGGATGTGTGAGTGCGTGAGGAGGGAAGTCAGTTCCTCCTTGAGTACCTTTAGCTCATCCTGATTCATCAGGTAGATGGGTCAGAAGGGCTGGCTCTGAGTTGCTTTGGGGGCAGTATCGATGCACAGGTCAGTGATGTGCTTGGGAGGTAGCCCTTTGAAGGGCTGGAAGATGTTGGGATACTTGTCTACAATGGCACAAATGTCGGCTGGCAGCTTGGAGCATGCAATTGTATTGGCATTGTCGCTGGAAAGCAGTGGTGGGCTGGAAGGTAGGTGAGGCTTTGTCCATAATGTTGAGAATGAGGGCACTGACAAATCTGTCAGGTGTGGGCTTTTGGCAGAGCAGGTTGGTGAACTGGGTCACTAAGAGGACTTCAGGGACAGGACGGGGCAGCATGCAAGTCCAGCAAAGAGTGCCAATTGTTACAGTGTTGGAGGCCAGTTGATTACAGGATTCTGGTTGTTGAGCCAGTCTTTCCCAAGGATAAGGTCATAGGTGAGACCTGGGATGGCTGTGAAGGCTCTGGTGTCTTGGAAGGAGGTTCCGGTGATTCAGAAGGTGAGGGGCTTGGTGCACTTCCCTTGGATGTGGGATTTGTCTGCTAGGCATATCTTGCAGTCATGGGTCTGGAAGAAGGTGGGTTTGAGGAATGGGAGCTCAGTGTGGATGAAGCTGAGCTTTGCACCAGAGTCAATCAGATTGTGACTGGATGGTCTTGGATGGATCCTTGGCAGATGAGGAGGCCTGGGGCATCAGTGAAAGGTGACAAGTGTTGTGTGTTAAGGCAAATAAGTGTTGGCCGATAAAAAGTAGTTCCATATGGTCAGAAGGTAAATCCAGTCTAGGAGGGTCAGAGAGTCAGGTGGTTTGAGGACGTACATTGCTTACTGCTTGGAACTGGCAGAACTGGAGTTGAGAAATGATTCGTCTTCAGAATCAGCTTGAGTGGTGGCGTTGAGGTGTGGCTTGGAATGCGGGTGAGACAGGGCACTGGGGTGCTGTTCAGACTTGCAAAAGGGACATGGCTCACAGTCTTGAATGGCATTTGAAGCCTGGAGCTGGGAGCGGCGTTTTTGGAGCTCTGGCAGTGGTCTGTGTTGTGGCTGCATGATTGGTAATAAAAACACCAACCTTTTGAGCAAAATGCTCCTTCTGTTCCAGAATGAGGTCTGGAAGTTGCTGGAAGGACGTTGGTGCTGCTGGGCGTTGGATGTGAAGTTCATTGAACTGGGCTGAGTAGGCACTGGCAGACTTGGACTGGTCAGGTTCTCCATGGCCTTGATGACTTGAGTGAGTGTGAGCTGAGAGCTGAAGGATTGCTGAATCCATTCAGTGTAGCATTCCCAGGTCATGGTGGCACATTCTGACTCTAGAAGATGGCACCAAGTGATAGGCACATGGTTGTTGAGACCTAAGGCTATGAATTGGATGTAGGTAGGTTGGCCAGTGTGGGTATGGTTAGCAATAGTAGGGGCAAAGCCGTATAGGTGGCAGATCTCTAGCGAGTGGTCGAGGTAGTCATCCAGGAAGTTTTTGGGCTGGTCTGTTCTTGCCAGACCCCACAAAGGCAATGAGCTTAATGGAGGGCATCCTAAATAAGGAAGGGGATAGGCTACAATAATATACCCTTGGCTTGACGGGCCTGGGGTTGTGCACAGACAGTGGAAGCGGATATGTTGGCCTGAACATGATGCACAGCTTCAAGCTCAGTCAGGAGGTACTGGTTGGTCTGGCTGATTTCAGCATAGGCTTGGGTGAGCTGCTGGAACTGCTGGTCAGCGGTGAGAGGCACGGGAGTGGTGCTGGAGGTCATATGGATGTTTGAGGAGGAGGACATAGCTCTGGTGCTACCAAATGATAGGGAATTGGAGGGGAAGATATTCAGAAGTTGATGCTTTATTTCAATAAAAACACTGCTTATTTTATAGCTTTTTTGGGCCGGAAAATTAGTTAAGATATACCTGGATGATAGCAACATTCAACCTAAGATTTTAGATAAGTATTGTAAGATCTGTGTCATGCGAAACTGCAGCTGAATCTTTATCGGGGATTTATCCAGGTGGAAGTCGAAACCTCATTACGTAATAAATGTCACGTGGGCAGATGGCCGAGTTGGTCTAAGGCGTCACGTTAAGGCCGTGATCTATTCGTAGGCGTGGGTTCGAATCCCACTCTGCTCATATTTTCGTACTATTTCTTTTGCAGAAGGGAAAGGGCTGACGTACTGTCTCACCGGGATTAAGCTTTATTTTTTTCGCAGAAGAGAAAGGGCTGACGTACTGTCTCACCGGGATTGAGCTTCCGATGGTTGCACTGCTGGCCAACTTGGGCCTGGTATGTTGGCTGACTGTTTTTCTTGAATCGAGAAAGAGGAAACCTGATATGCAGGCCAGCCGCCTCGTGCGCTACGTTACTCAGGGGCGATACGGACAAGAAGCGCGACGGAGTGTTGGCGAACGATTCCATGCGGTGGGCGTTGGCGAGGGCGTTGTTGCGGGTGGTTTAGGCAGCTTGAGTCTACCCGCTGCGCCGAGCCCGGGCCTTCTTCCACGCAAGAAGCGGACGTCGGAGCGCGGCGGGATCCATTCTGCCTTCGGCTTCGGTCTTGGCACGGGTGACGAAAAGGCGCGGGCCACGGACGTTCTCGATGCCCTCAGAAGAAACCAGGTGCAGCGAGCCTGGACAGTCTACAAGAACCTGATGCAGAACTACACAAACAATACGCTAATAACTTCGGATGGTTATACGAACTACAAGGACAATCTGGCTGATCCTGCAATCGTTCACTCGCGCATGCTGTCTGCACTGGTCCAGCATCTCGTTCCCTCACTTGCCGTCGTACACGCTGAGATGATAGTGCTCAATTTCAAGACCCTTCGTATCCCCCTCTCCCTCGCAGACTACAACAATCTAATGGCCGTCTATCTCCGCAACAATGACCTGCGATCACTCAAGGAATCTTTCGACTCCCTCTTTCAAAACACCTACCCTCCCGTCCGTGCTCGCGTCAGCGCACTATCACAACCACCGCCTAGTCTTCGCGACCAACCTTTGGCAACACATCCGCGTCCCCTCTCGCCCAACCTGCGCAGCTTTCACCTCCTCATGAGCGGACTCGCAAACGCAGGTCGCGTCGCAGACACCAAAGCCGTCCTCGAGCAGCTACATGCTATGCACCCTGCTGCCGCCGTTTCTGATCCGCAAGGATGGGCCCTCCTCATGACTGCCTACGCGTACAGCCCCACTCGCGGTACAGACGATCTGAACGCCGTGCAAACCATCTTGGACCGCTTCTCCGATCCTTCCGATGCGGCCCTGGGCGCCTTCACAGACCGCCGTATACTCGACGCGGGCGTGCGCGGACTCGGCGCCTGCGGTGACTTTGCGGGTGCTAAATCCCTCTTCCGCGTCTACGAGTCCCGTTATGGCGTGCGCGAGTATGGCCTAGAGTCCATCGACGCGCTCATGCACGTTTACGAAGTACATGGCGATGTGGCGGGTGGGGAGGGCCTTCTTGAGCAGTTTTTCGATATTCGACGACGCGACCCAGGTTTAGGCGATGTTGCGAATTCTTCTTCCGCGCCCAAATTGGCTTCTATACCTTCCACACTCACACTACCCGCGCTCCACCAGCGCACGTTCCCCATGCCTTTGCTTTCCACGATAAAATCGCTCATGCGCATGCACCTGGCCGCGGGGAATTCGGCGCGCGTGCTGGATCTGTATGAAAATGTGCTCACGGTGACGCAACTGCCCGACGCGGAGGCGGCCGAGATTGTCGTGCGCTGTTATTTGGCGGATGGGCGAGTGACAGAGGCGCAGCGTGCTTTTGAAGGGATGATGGAGCGAGGCTATCGCGTAGAGAGGGAGTTGGTGGAGGATTTGGAACGGGCTAAAGAGAGTGCCAAATATTCATGAAATAAAGCAGGATGCGTCTATCTCATTCAAAAAGGGTGAAGTTGGTCGGCATCAGTAATGAGAACGTATTTACCCTTGTTTGGAAACTGTTCTGCCTGTTTTTTGTTGTTGAAAACTACATAAAACTTGAAGGTTTGACAATTTGCGCACTCGTGGATTGTTAAGTGGATTGTTACTGCATGCCCCGCCTGCCTGACAGGTCATTGTTCCGACGAAACAATCTATAATTTCTTGACCTTTGTGCACGGCTGCCAATTGCAACCTCGACGGGGACAAAATAGCCAAAATCGCGCATGTGGCATGTATAAATCGATCGGAAAAGCTACAGGTTCATTTGTGGACGAACGTCTCAACCTCATTCACGTATGTTGATGAGGTATATTCGCAAGTGGGCTGAATAGTGTTGAGGTTCGTCGCTGGTAGTGTACGTGGTGTCCATGATGTATTGTTCACGCGAGTTCCGTGAGCCACCAGACCGTGATGCAAGGCAATCTGTTCTGGAACAATAGCTATGAATAGACGCATTCATGATTTTGATTATGATAAAACACGCTCGCCTCATCTCACCCGAGCTACCCTATCGCGGACTCCCGCGCGAATCGGGGCGCGGTGTCTGGTCTGTCAATTTTAGTTTATCGCTCTTTTTTGTTTCGCAGTTTTAATCACGATCACGGGAGTGCGGTAGAATATGCATCATTCCACAGATATGATGGCGGGCCTTGTTGTTGACGCTTTGTTCTTCCTTTGCTTATGCTTCTTGTGTTCACATGTTGAGTGGAAGTCAAGGAAAGGACCTTCGCAAGCGTTTCTGACTACACTGAATGGACAAGGATCCGAGCGGATGGCAGACTTGGTATAGTAGGCGTGGGTTGTAAATCTATGCTGCTCATCGCCGGATGTGACCATGAAGTGGTGATCGAGCATCGTCTTGAAGCACCTGCCAGGCCTAGAACCTCGTCGTCAGACACCCAGGCCTTGTTCCTTTCATTCGTACACCAAAGAAGCCGATGAGAATGTGAGGCCCGTGTTTAGCTTGACACTCGAAGCCACAACGCTTGTTTGTCTGCGGACGAGGGATGATATGGTGTGATCAGACACATTTTGCGATATCGGCAGCGAACTCAAAAGTGACATTGCGTTGAAGCACCGCGCAGAAACACCCACAAACGATGTCATCTGGCCCAAGCGTTGACGCTGCACCCGCAGTGTCGCTGCCATCATTCAAGTCCACGTTTGGTGACCTCCTCAACAGCGGTCCAGCCGAGCCCCAGACGCCAGCCCTGGAGCCTTACTTGCATGGTCTCGGGCACAATTTCACCGGCAGTACTTCATCTACGGCGATCCCTACACAAGATCCACAGCTGTGCAAGAAGAGGCCACACGATAAGCCCAACTTCTATCTCAGCAATACTCAAGTGATCACCCGCATCCCACGATCTGCTGCAACTGCACTCACATCACTAAGGACGGCTTCGCCGTGGCCCTCCAGTCCAGGCCTCGTACTTCCCCTTCCTCCGCAACCACTCCGTCCATACTCAATGCCTCCGCATAGACCCATCAGCCCAGCACTCACGCGCTGCTCCTCGGTCACGCCACCGCAACAACACGATTCCACTCCCACATCACGCGCTGTGAGCGTGGATCTGGCACTCGCTGCCAAGGTGGGCATCTCCGCAGCTCAGGCGCGTGAGCTCGAGCGCCTGTTCGTTCGGCGATCGGCTCCAAGCAATGTGATCTATACGCGGATTTCGGAGCATCTGGATGTATCACGGCGGGCTGTGACGTTGTGGTAAGGGATATGTTCCCCCCTTGAATGGGCGAGCCTGGAGCGCTGACTAAAACTAAATATGTGATTGTAGGTTTATGTATAGAAGGAGGCAGGAGGACAGACGTAACGTATAAAATACTTATTTTAATCATTTAGTTGAAGTGGGAGATTTTACTAAGGGTCATGTGACCAGTAAAGAATTCGTGTGGCTTGCGTTAGGCTTGTAGGTATTTTGGGGCTAGAACACCCCCTCCTCGTCCACGTGGACATTCATGCTACTGTAGGATGACTTTCACCTGCTGGTAGTACGTGCAGGTGTGCGAGAGGAGAGCCAGTGAGAGGGGAGCGTCAGCTCTGCCTGTTTTTCGTTTCTCTGTATTTCTTGCATGCATCGGTTTGGCCGAGGTGCAGCGCTGCCAGCCTCGCCGTGGAGCCCACTTGCGCGACGCAGCTTCACGCGCAAGGCTGCGATGGGCAAAGTGGTGCAGCAGCGACTGCGCAGCCAGCGCGACCAGCTCGCGGGAGTCCCGCGACCGCGCGCAACTCCCCGTTCCGGTCCTTCCGGTCCTTCCCCCGTTCCGGTGTCCCCTTCCGCCCCTCCAACCCTCTTTCCGAGTCCCGTTCATGCGCTTAACCTGCCGGCCGAGCCAACGCAGACGCCGGTGGAAACAGCGGAGGGGCGCCATCCCGAGAGTCAAGTCTCGCTCGCACACAACCCGAGGCCAATGCCTGCGCCAGAGAGCGTGGCTTCTGGCGGTCACCGCATCGAGTGGTTCAGCGACCCATTCCTGCTCAGCGACCGTATTCACACCCTGCTCCAGCACGGGGGTGGCCACAGGCTCTATATCGAGAACCTCGTCATGCGCCACAAGGGCGCCGCTAACACTCAGGTGTTTGGGACGCTTATTGCCGGAATGGCTAAGGTCGATTCCGTACTCGCTCTCAAGTTCTTTCGCGAGGTTAGCTCGTGCTTCCTTGCTTTTTTGTTCATACCTCAAACGAACATAACCAGATGAAGGCACGCGGATTGACACCTACACCCCAGACATATACGGTTGTATTAATGATGTATTCAAAGCAAGTTAATGCGGCTTTAACTTCGTCGGATCTCGTCAAAGCCCACTTGGCTGACGCACTCAATGTGTGGGACGAAGTGAAGCAGTCGGGTCTCGCCTCCACGATTCACCTCAACAGCATTCTCACTGTTTGCAGTACCGCATCGAAATTCGGAGGATTACAGCGAGCCATGGAAATTTACAAGGAAGCCATCGACAACTCAGCCGAAAGCAAACCATTTGATGTGGATATTGTGACTTTCACGATCATGATTCGGCTCCTATCGTCCTCTCGCAAAGACCCTACGACCATTCTCGAAACAGATTTTGTCAACTCGGGCCTTCGCCCGGATGAAGCGCTTGTGAATGCCGTATTAATTTATTTGAACTCCACTCGGATTACAAATGACCGGCGCCGATTACGTGCCTATGCAGCGGCTGCATTCAACCTGCCTTTGGCGCCAACAACCAAAGCCACGTATATTTCAACCCCTATACTGGACCTCCTTGAAGCGAATCGCGACCACATGGAGCTTTCCTCTCAGACACTGGATGTGATCTTGCGGTCCGTCCTCAAATCGCGGCAGCCGCTGACGGTTCTCGCTGTCTCAGACCACCTCCTCGCCCATAAACGAGCCAATCTCGTGGACGAAGGGGTCGCCCGGACCATTGTGCAAGCGTACGTCGAATCGGGCCGTCTGGAAGATGGCGCCGCATTCCTCCACGCTATCGCGCACCCGTTGACGCGATTCACCCACGCTCGCGGGCGCACTGGGTTCACCGTCGCTGACGAACTCTGGACCACGCTGGCCGCTGCAGCCGTTCCCCTCATATCCCCCTTCGACTCAAAAGCGTGGACGAAGCGCACGCTGGATCTCGTTGCCTCTTCGAGCGCACATCCGGATGCGCAGCCCGCGTCCTCTGGGCCCCTGGATCGGGTGGTGATGCGAACTGCGGCGAATGTGGCGTTGGTGCTAGGGCATGCGGGACAGCTGCCCGAGGTCAAGATTGCTGGGGCGAGATTCGCGGCGCTGTGGGCGCCGTATCTCGTGCAGTGCTTTGGGCGCGGGAAGCAGAAGCAAGTATCGGGGCGAGGAAACGTGAATTTCGTGACGTGGATGATTCAGCTGGCCGCTGGGAGTTTGAAAGGAGCTATACAGGCCGGGGAGGCGGCTGTCAGGGAGCATTTTGGACGAAGGACTATTCCAACGCGGAGTCGATTGAAGGACAAGGGGGTAGTGGTGGACGAGGTGGAAGCGTTGAAACTTGCACACGCATGTCCGGATTTTGTGTGCGTGGAGGAGTTGGATGAGTGGAGGGCGAGTGGATTGATGTTTTCGCGGATATTGGTAAAGCTTGAAGCAAAGCCGGAAGTTGCCAGCACGCAAAAGGAATTGTAATATGCATAAGTTTATGAAACGAACTAAAGATACAATACAGTATGAGCACGATGCAATTAATCCACAAAACTACACAATGCTTCTCATTACAACGCGTGAGGGTCACCTCCTGAATGTGTCACCAAACATTCGGAGCAAACATTTGAAAAAATGTCGGTGCGACTTGCAATGATGCACAACGATCGTGTCCTCTCCGATGGGGCGATGCGCGAAGCTCACGGGCTCTCCGTCCGCCTCGCGGTTGTGAAACTCGTCTCGGTCAATCCAAGTAACGCTCAAATTTCCTTGGATGATCCATCGTGAAAACTGAAGATCCTCACCGATTTTAGGGCGAATCACAAGGGGCAATTTACTAACTGACAACCACTCAGTTACATCCAAGCTGGTCAAATAGAGCATACCCGTCATATGCTTGTTTGAATACGGAGTAAGAAGGCATTTTTTCTCCATCCGTGGAAACCGTACCTTCAAAGCGGGGTGTCGACCCCCACGATCCCAATTTCTGCCTACGAAAAGGCTTTCTCCCTTCTCATTGTTTTCCCACAGATGAGTGAGAAGCTTGCTGAGACGCGGAACATGAATGACACTATCGTCATCGGACTTCCCAATGTATAGGTACTTGCGACAGTACACGCCCTCCCGCGTCGGATGAGCAGCATAGCTCAAATTCCGTGCGGCTCGAATCCAATCAAATATTTTCCCATTCGTCAGCCCTTCCACTCGATCCGTGAGAATCACATCACGTCCCTCCGCGAGCGCACGCTTGTGCAATGCTTCATTTGTCCTTCCAAACACAAAACGGAAATCAATCTTGTCTGACTCGGCAAGACCGGCATTCAACGTCGCGTACCTTTTTCGCAGGTCGCGCCTGCGGACGGAGTTTGGGTGAGACATGACACTGGGGATGCCAATGAGAGCCGCACGAGGAACAGGGCATAAATCATCTTGCGCATAATCAGTAACCTTGGAAGCGTTCCAAGACAACTGAATGGTGTTGTTGATGACGCGCTCGGTGACCATTTGAAATGGTGGCAAGCTAATTTCATTGGCGTGCGTTGACAATGCATTGAAGACGTTGAAAGAAGATGATTCATCCATATTATAATGCGTATGACGCGTGTGAGTGGCGTAAAGGTGGGAAATACAGAGCGCGCATATAACCCAAATCACTGCGACTCCGAGAATACGTCCGAAAACTGCAGCGCGAATTTGTTTGTTCAACATTAAGCTTTTCTTGCTATATTGAGATAACAGCGAGTGGGGGGTCGATTTGGACAGTGGAGATTTACGCTTGCCCTGCAGCTCCTTGATTGAAGGTCCAGAAGTAGGCAATGTCTGCTTACTAATTCTTTCAAACAGACGCAGTCTGAGGTCAAGCCTTCGTTGGTAGGACTTGAGAGTGATTCAATGTACGGAAGATTTGTCGTATTTGTTTGTTTTGATGTGGAACTCCTTCAAACTCCGCCTGCCAAGGTTCCAGATGGAAGTGTGATAATTCATCACGAAATCAAGAATGCTCCTTTATTCTAACAAGCGGCTTCATCATTCCCAAGCGTCGTACCCTTCATACATCCGCATGGCACACTTCCAAAACTGATACTCATTCTTGCAATGATGGACAATAACAGTATTTTCTGTCACCATTCGATGACTGAATCCCTTGTTTTCACGCCAACGGTCTCGCTCCCTATCATGAAACCACTCTTGATGCTCCCACGACACACTCAAATTACCCTGGCGAATCCAATTTGCAAGCTGCAAATCTTCCCCGTCCTTTTCGTTGGGAACCGCAATTTCAGGATGCCAGAACACCCACTCCAGCATATCCAGCGAGAGCAGATACAGCATCCCAGTCATATGCCGCAGGTGCACACTTTTTGTCAGACCCCATACTCGTCCAACGAATCTGGTCCCTTCCCGCATCCCATCCAGCAGATTCGCCAGACGCCGCAAGTGAATGACAGAGTCATCGTCGCTCTTTCCCACAAACGAATACGCTCTGCACCACTGTCCTGGCACAGTCGGATGCGGCGTCCAGCACTGCGAACGCGCAATGCGCAGCCAATCTAGTGTCTTGCCATTGTTCATGCCCTCCCTACGACGCGTGACGATCGTGTCGCGCGGGTGATCGCGGGCTTCGATCGCCAATTGAAGCGATGACTGCTTCGCGGGGATCCCAAACACGAAGCGCACGTCCACGCCTGCGGGGTCTCGAGCGTAGAGCAGCCGCAGAAAGGCACGGCGGACTGAGTTGTGGTTGTGCAGGATGGTGGGTATTCCAATCAAGGCTGGCCTTATGGGCGGACACCCGCGAGGCTGAGGAGACAGCGACAGTATGACTGTGCCGTTCACCAGCGTGTGCATCTTGACCATGGGGAAAGGGGGCCCAGTCGAGTTGCCAATCGCTTCGAGTGGCACCAGCCCATCCTCCAACATCTGCTGTGCATTCAAAAAGAAGACCGTGGCGGAGACTGACAGGAGCAACGCAAGAAGCATGGCTCGAGCCATCGAGCCGGGAGCCAATCGCGTGTGCTTAATTCGAGGGAGGCATAGCGGCATCAGTAGTGTGCTCCTGCTATCCCTGCCAGCATCGTCCTGTTGCGGTGAGAGCAGCTCGCCGTTCGCCGGGCGGGATGAGGGCATTCTTTTCGCATGGAGGTGGGCTTTGGGTGGGATGTTTTGTCCCTCCTCGAACAGCCTCGCTATGAAACGATTTCGTACCATTGCTCTGGAGTGTTTGTTAAACAGAGGAAAGTTGTGGGCGTAAATGAATATGCACGAGGACATAACGAAAACAGGGCCCAACCGGGAATTGAACCCGGGACCTCTTCTACCCTAAAGAAGAATCATACTACTAGACCATTGGGCCGATATTTTTTTTCTGTGTGGTGCATTTATAGAATCTAGTTGAAGGAACTGACAAATGAAGACCCATGGCATGGCGGCGACTGAAAAACCTTTCTGGCAATAGGCCTGGTTGAGATCGTTGGAACAAAACACAAAGGCGAGTATGGTGGATGAAGCCACGCATCCAAAGTCTGCACATATTTACTCCATCTTCCAAGCCTCAAACATCCTCCGCATCTCCTCATGCTGGGAAACATTGACGGTCGGAATGATCTGATCCACCGAGATGGCACGCACGAAATCTTTTAACTCCGTATAGCTCGAATGCTCACTGTACGGGATGGGAATCACGTGAATATTGTGCGCCAGTTTCTGAAGCTTCATGGTCTGCGGTGTGAATTCCTGTGCGGGTGGAGCTGATGTGGCCGTGGCGGCTGCCGAAGACGCGGAAGCGCGCGCGCCACGGGCGCCAAAGCTGTTGTGTGTCCATCCGGTGGGCTTGATGGCAATCAACTTGTTGAAGGTGGACGAAACTGATTGAAGTTTCTTCTCGAGATCCTGGAAAAGGTCCTTTAGAGAAAGAGAAAGAGAAGGACAAGAGCAAATGAACCTCTTTGTTAAGCTGCCCAATTTTGATGACGTGGACGTCAGCGATATGCGGATTCTCCACAATTAGCGCTTCCAATTCAGGATCCTCAAGGTTACGTAATATCCGACGTTTCGAAGTCTCTGCAAACACTTTGGAACCAATGGCATTCGCAATCGCTAGGGACATAGTGTGTGAATTGTGGCGCGAAACTGGATATGCTAACAAACTCAACTCTTGAATACACGCTCCTTCCCAATCGTGTAGGTCCCCACACAAAACAAGGTTTTTTTGGCCCGCATACCAAACGCCGCGCTCGCTCCCTTCATAGCCAAACCAACGACCCCACCTGAGTTCCTTGACTGTCCGTCACCCAACCCTAAAAACCGACTCATCATGGCCCGCCCCGCCGCAAGACTCGCACCGTCCGCTCCACCACCCCCAACCACCTCCTCCACACGGCGTCCCTCCACGGCCACGGCGCGAGCAACGCGCTCGAGCGCCGCGAGCACGTCTCCCTGGGCTGGGAAAGCGTAACGAGCGTCGCAGTAGGTCGTGTCCAGGTACACACTCGCGAGGCGCGTCTCACGTAGAAGGGCGTGCGAGGCGTGCGCGGGGAGGGCGCGGAAGTCCCCCGTGTGGAGGTGCTGCGCGGGGGGAAGGCCCGGGTGTAGGTGTGGGACTTGGAAGAGAAAGAGGACGGCGCCAGGGCAGTGGTTTGCGTCTATGAATGAGAAGGTGGATAAAAGGTTCATTGCTCAAGGTTAGGGGAGTATATGCTAACCGATCAGTGTGACACCCACGCCTTGGATTTCGACACGTTCATTCATAGGTAAGTCAATAACATACTGCGCATTAACGCGGATTTGGCTCTTGACCAAGTTGGCTGTGACTTTGGAACAATAAATAGGGCCATGTAGCCACTTTGAGGACAAGCCCCCATAGTGGTCAGCATGGAAATGGCTCAAAAAATAGGCAGTGCAGTCTTCGATTTTGCCACAGTTGAAGGCATCAATCGTGAAGGTAGTGTTCGGCAATTTCTTGTACCACGGGCATTTCCGTTGGGGTTTACTAGAAGTTGGTTGTACATCTGCTGCTAAAAGTTCTGAAATAGGATGTACGAAATCCGGTATAGTTAATCCTCTTGAAGTCGGAACAGGTTCTATCGATGAATGTGTCATTGAATTGGGGATACTTATACTTGACAAGAGTGCTTCTTCAAATTCAAGGTTTTCCAACGATTCGTAATTTTCAAAGTCGTAGACACCGTAATTGGGTTCATATTCTGCTTCTTTCACTCCATCTATTGCAATTTGGTGTTCCGTCTCAATCTGACCGTCTTTCACGTCGTTGTTAACCGGAACAACATCCATGACTTTTGTTTTCATTTCCTTCAATGCATCTACTGCAAACGTAGACTCGCATCGTAGGCTCTGGAAGAGTTTGCGCTCTGCCTCATCGCGATCGACGTTTTTTACGAGAAAAGAAGTTGATTTCGGATCAACGATTGAGGGTATATTGACATCATTCGCTAAGAGATGCAGCGGCGTCACTTCGAATTGCGAGTCTAAGGTCGAAAGGGTGTCGGGTTCAGTTGTATGGAGGTTTCCATAAGCGGCGGATGCAGAGTCATGTGAAATTGTACGGCCGCTGAATACGGTTGTTGTAGTATTTGGTGGAGCCTTGGATAGGGATGGTTCTAGAGTGGAAGCCTTTTTCCTTGTTCGCGGATGCTTGGCTGCCGAGGAGGAGGAAGCGACGGTCTTCCGTTTCGCAGGCGAGGATGCCATTGAAGCGGACCTGAGCAGATGTGCGAATGCGTCTGCTGCTGCTGGTGTTGGGCCGTCGATGCAGCGGTTGACGTGGACGGAAGCGGCCTGGACAGCGCGGTTCACAAACTGGTTGTCGCCAACGACAGCAACCGACAACCGACACACGCACCGTCTCGTCGAACAGCGCGAGCGAACACGCGCACACGGGACAAGCCGCGCACTCGACGCGTTGGCGCGGCTCCGATTCGGCGTCCGTCGCCATCGCACCGCCCGTCCGAGTCGCCGGACCGGTGCCCGCTGCGGGTGTCCTCCGCGCGAGAGCCGATCCCTGTCTGCGGTGCGCTGTGCGCGAGGACGGCCCAGCAAAGACATCGTTGTCGTCCTCAGATGAAACCATCTTTGTCCGGACTTCTGGTTTCCTTTCCATCCCTTCAATTTACTGCACTGAAAAAGAACGTGTGAGACATGGCCTGTCTCTCCAGATACTGCTGCTCCAGGTAATCAAACGACACTGATATATCCGGGACCTTCGCGTTGGCTCCTCGTAAAGCCGCACTGGTGTGGTGGAACTCATGCCTCAGCACTGATGGAAACCCTGGAATCTCGTATCCACTATGTACAACCGCATTTTCCATCGACACCTTGTGTGCTTGGAGTTGGGATTTGGCACGAAATGCGAAACTGAGGCCACTCACCATTGATGCCAGACAAGCTACCACCCCCAGATCCGCATGCAAAACACATACCGGCAAAACAAAGAGCAACATTAAATTGGTCACATGTTCTAGCGGATGCGCACTGGACGCGGACATCGAAAAGAGGACCCGGAATCGATGATGTATCGCATGGTTCCTTGCAAAGACGTTTTGCTCGTGAAGCACGATGCGGTGAAAAACTGTATAGACCACTTTGTAGAAGATGTAGCTGAGCAGTGTATCTCGCAAATAGATGACGGTAGTTTCAGAAAGAGCTGGACGGGCAACGCGCGTATCGGACTGGGCAACCTGGGGTTGCGAGTGCAGACTGAATGCAACGGCCAGTGCGACAACACCATTTACAAGAAGGAGGTTCAACAGTGCAAGAGGCAGGGCCTGAATGTACTCCCTTGTCGAGGTCGGAATTAAGTCGGGGCGTACTCTGTTCCTTCCAAGCCATCCATCCATGTCCGCAGCAAAGAAAACTGCGTGAATGAGGCCAGGAAAGAATGACAGGACGCAAAAGAGGACGCAGCCGGAGGTCTAATATGTGCCATTGAGTGCACCCTGTCACCATGTTGCAGGCCCCGC